>CM042414.1:829592-918231 GCA_023634145.1 Thymallus thymallus
TACAGCCTAGAACTGTACCACGACCACACTACCACACGCCCCCTAACACACTGCTGCCATCCCTTACTCACACCATGTCTCCTGGTTGAAGTACTGCACTCTATTCACTGTGTCACCTGTTATAGTCCCTATGCTCTGTGTCACCTGTTATAGTCCCTATTCACTGTGTCACCTGTTATAGTCCCTATGCTCTGTGTCACCTGTTATAGTCCCTATTCACTGTGTCACCTGTTATAGTCCCTATGCTCAGTGTCACCTGTTATAGTCCCTATTCACTGTGTCACCTGTTATAGTCCCTGTGCTCTGTGTCACCTGTTATAGTCCCTGTGCTCTGTGTCACCTGTTATAGTCCCTGTGCTCTGTGTCACCTGTTATAGTCCCTGTGCTCTGTGTCACCTGTTATAGTCCCTGTGCTCTGTGTCACCTGTTATAGTCCCTGTGCTCTGTGTCACCTGTTATAGTCCCTGTGCTCAGTGTCACCTGTTATAGTCCCTATTCACTGTGTCACCTGTTATAGTCCCTGTGCTCTGTGTCACCTGTTATAGTCCCTGTGCTCTGTGTCACCTGTTATAGTCCCTGTGCTCTGTGTCACCTGTTATAGTCCCTGTGCTCTGTGTCACCTGTTATAGTCCCTGTGCTCTGTGTCACCTGTTATAGTCCCTGTGCTCAGTGTCACCTGTTATAGTCCCTGTGCTTTGTGGTTCACTGTTCTCCAAGGTGATAGCCAGGGCTGTGTATCTACTGTATGCGCCTGTATTTCCCTGAATATCACCACTAATAAGTTACTCTGATTGTAGAACCACTGCTTTAACTGGTTTCTCTTCCTCTAACAGTAACAGCTGCCTGACCAATCCCAGATGGCCGTGCGTCATGTAGGGCGGCAGGAATGACTTGTTTGGTTCTTCTATATAACAGACACGTGAGCAGTAGTGACCGGGTTGGAAAACCTTACAGAGGAGTGAAGCCAGTGTTCAGCATCGGTGATGAGGAAGAGTATGATACAGGTAACTATTGTGAAATACATCTACAGTACTACAATCAATACTACTACAATCAATACTACTACAGTACTACTACTACCTACAATCAATACTACTACACTACTACAATCAATACTACTATATTACTACAATCAATACTACTATATTACTACAATCAATACTACTACAGTACTACTACTACAATCAATACTACTACACTACTACAATCAATACTACTACAATCAATACTACTATATTACTACAATCAATACTACTACAGTACTACTACTACAATCAATACTACTACACTACTACAATCAATACTACTACACTACTACAATCAATACTACTACACTACTACAATCTATACTACTACTATTTTTACCCTGCCCATTTTCCAACAGGTGCATGATAATGGTCCATTGTAAATCAAAACAGGTTTAGAACATCTACTCTTTCAAGGGTTTGTCTTTATTTTTACTATTTTCTACAAGTAGAAAAGAAAATAGAAAATAGTAAAGATATTTAACCCTGGAATGAGTAGGTGTTCTAAACTGTAGACTGGTACTGTATGTAAACACAAGTAGGTGTTCTAAACTGTAGACTGGTACTGTATGTAAACACAAGTAGGTGTTCTAAACCTGTAGACTGGTACTGTATGTAAACACAAGTAGGTGTTATAAACTGTAGACTGGTACTGTATGTAAACACAAGTAGGTGTTCTAAACCTGTAGACTGGTACTGTATGTAAACACAAGTAGGTGTTCTAAACTGTAGACTGGTACTGTATGTAAACACAAGTAGGTGTTCTAAACTGTAGACTGGTACTGTATGTAAACACAAGTAGGTGTTCTAAACTGTAGACTGGTACTGTATGTAAACACAAGTAGGTGTTCTAAACTGTAGACTGGTACTGTATGTAAACACAAGTAGGTGTTCTAAACTGTAGACTGGTACTGTATGTAAACACAAGTAGGTGTTCTAAACCTGTAGACTGGTACTGTATGTAAACACAAGTAGGTGTTCTAAACTGTAGACTGGTACTGTATGTAAACACAAGTAGGTGTTCTAAACTGTAGACTGGTACTGTATGTAAACACAAGTAGGTGTTCTAAACTGTAGACTGGTACTGTATGTAAACACAAGTAGGTGTGTTCTCCCCACTGTATATATATACATATATATATACATATATACGCAGCACCTGAGTTTCAGGTTTGGGGAAGATCATTATCACCATAACAATGCACCTTTATAGTAAAAGTATTACATGCATAATCACGTTTGTGGTCACTTTTGATAATGGTGTCTTCCTGCTAATGGAACATTCATGCTTATAGTCTACTGCTGTGTGCTCATTGCACGTTCTGGTCTGTTGTGTCAGCCTCATTGCTTAAAAACAATTTGTTGATGCTAGTTGTATTAATTTGGGATCAATCGCATCCCACAACTGTCCCAGACTATGTTTGGAATATGTATTTCTCGACAGAATAGAATAGGTCAACTGTTGTACTATGGGGGACAGTAGACTGACAGGCTGGTGCTTTTACTGTTCGTTAGGCCCACTCATCTTGTTGGCTGATGAAAAGTAAAGCCTCGGAATTGGATAAGGACGCACGCATTTGCGTCCCTGATGTGTCTGTCTTCACTTGTAGCCTGTGAGAAAGACCTGATCATGTGTCGGAGAGCCATTTGAGTGAGAGGTGCTTGGAGCAAATTATAATTATTATATTCAACCCAAGGATTTCTTTAGGAGGCATTAAGACCACACAAAGGGGATGCACCTGGGACATTCAAGGCATTATCAAGTGCTTGTCAAATTGTGAATGAGAGACTGATGTACAGCCTCCGCAAAAAACTAAGCAGAGCTGATGTCTTTCATGCAACATTTTTCAAATCATCATTAGTCACATCATGCAGCCTTAGAATGTATTAAACATCTAAACATACAGCCCAACGTTTGTATCACAAAAAAAGTTAAATGAATAACTCTAAATTCCGCTTATAGGAGAACCGATTTCTTTGATAATCGCTCAACACAGAATAGCCGCTTGTGCGTACTCCCTCAAATAATTTGGAGAAAATATAATTTTTATTATATTCAGCTACATTGCATTCGGAAAGTATTCAGACCCCTTGACTTCCAAATTTTGTTACGTTAGACTTATTCTAAAATGGAATAAATTGTTTTTTCATCTTCATCATTCTACACACAATACCCCATAATGACACAATACCCCATAATGACACAATACCCCATAATGACACAATACCCCATAATGACACAATACCCCATAATGATACAATACCCCATAATGACACAATACCCCATAATGACACAATACCCCATAATGACACAATACCCCATAATGACATCAATACCCCATAATGATACAATACCCCATAATAACACAATACCCCATAATGATACAATACCCCATAATGACACAATACCCCATAATGACACAATACCCCATAATGACAACAATACCCCATAATGACACAATACCCCATAATGACACAATACCCCATAATGACACGATACCCCATAATGACACGATACCCCATAATGACACGATACCCCATAATGACACGATACCCCATAATGACACGATACCCCATAATTACACAATACCCCATAATGACACGATACCCCATAATGACACAATACCCCATAATGACACAATACCCCATAATGACACAATACCCCATAATGACACAATACCCCATAATGATACAATACCCCATAATGACACAATACCCCATAATGACACAATACCCCATAATGATACAATACCCCATAATAACACAATACCCCATAATGACACAATACCCCATAATGACACAATACCCCATAATGACACAATACCCCATAATGACACAATACCCCATAATGACACAATACCCATAATGATACAATACTCCATAATGACACAATACCCCATAATGACACAATACCCCATAATGACACAATACCCCATAATGATACAATACCCCATAATGACACAATACCCCATAATGACACAATACCCCATAATGACACAATACCCCATAATGACACAATACCCCATAATGACACAATACCCCATAATGACACAATACCCATAATGATACAATACTCCATAATGACACAATACCCCATAATGACACAATACCCCATAATGACACAATACCCCATAATGACACAATACCTCATAATGACACAATACCCCATAATGACACAATACCCCATAATGACACAATACCCCATAATGACACAATACCCCATAATGACACAATACCCCATAATGACATCAATACCCCATAATGACATCAATACCCCATAATGACACAATACCCCATAATGACACAATACCCCATAATGACACAATACCCCATAATGACATCAATACCCCATAATGATACAATACCCATAATGACACAATACCCCATAATGACCACAATACCCCATAATGACATCAATACCCCATAATGATACAATACCCCATAATGACATCAATACCCCATAATGACACAATACCCCATAATGACATCAATACCCCATAATGATACAATACCCATAATGACACAATACCCCATAATGACATCAATACCCCATAATGACACAATACCCCATAATGACACAATACCCCATAATGACACAATACCCCATAATGACATCAATACCCCATAATGACACAATACCCCATAATGACACAATACCCCATAATGACACAATACCCCATAATGACACAATACCCCATAATGACATCAATACCCCATAATGATACAATACCCATAATGACACAATACCCCATAATGACCACAATACCCCATAATGACATCAATACCCCATAATGATACAATACCCCATAATGACATCAATACCCCATAATGACACAATACCCCATAATGACACAATACCCATAATGATACAATACCCCATAATGACCCAATACCCCATAATGACACAATACCCCATACAGACATCAATACCCCATAATGATACAATACCCCATAATGACACAATACCCCATAATGACACAATACCCCATAATGACATCAATACCCCATAATGATACAATACCCCATAATGACACAATACCCCATAATGACACAATACCCCATAATGACACAATACCCCATAATGACATCAATACCCCATAATGATACAATACCCATAATGACACAATACCCCATAATGACACAATACCCCATAA
Organism: Thymallus thymallus; assembly: GCA_023634145.1. NCBI lineage: Eukaryota > Metazoa > Chordata > Actinopteri > Salmoniformes > Salmonidae > Thymallus > Thymallus thymallus. The sequence goes on from CM042414.1 coordinate 834,772, forward strand.
TGACACAATACCCCATAATGACACAATACCCCATAATGACACAATACCCCATAATGACATCAATACCCCATAATGATACAATACCCATAATGACACAATACCCCATAATGACCACAATACCCCATAATGACATCAATACCCCATAATGATACAATACCCCATAATGAACCAATACCCCATAATGACACAATACCCATAATGATACAATACCCCATAATGACATCAATACCCCATAATGACACAATACCCCATAATGACACAATACCCCATAATGACACAATACCCCATAATGACACAATACCCATAATGATACAATACTCCATAATGACACAATACCCCATAATGACACAATACCCCATAATGACACAATACCCCATAATGACATCAATACCCCATAATGATACAATACCCATAATGACACAATACCCCATAATGACACAATACCCCATAATGACACAATACCCCATAATGACACAATACCCCATAATGACACAATACCCCATAATGACACAATACCCCATAATGACATCAATACCCCATAATGACATCAATACCCCATAATGATACAATACCCCATAATGACACTACCCCATAATGACATCAATACCCCATAATGACATCAATACCCCATAATGACATCAATACCCCATAATGACATCAATACCCCATAATGACACAATACCCCATAATGACACAATACCCCATAATGACACAATACCCCATAATGACATCAATACCCCATAATGATACAATACCCCATAATGACACAATACCTCATAATGACACAATACCCCATAATGACACAATACCCCATAATGACACAATACCCCATAATGACACAATACCCCATAATGACACAATACCCCATAATGACATCAATACCCCATAATGATACAATAACCATAATGACACAATACCCCATAATGACACAATACCCATAATGACACAATACCCCATAATGACACAATACCCCATAATGACACAATACCCCATAATGACACAATACCCATAATGACACAATACCCCATAATGACACAATACCCCATAATGACACAATACCCCATAATGATACAATACCCATAATGACATCAATACCCCATAATGACACAATACCCCATAATGACACAATACCCCATAATGACATCAATACCCCATAATGATACAATACCCATAATGACACAATACCCCATAATGACATCAATACCCCATAATGACACAATACCCCATAATGACATCAATACCCCATAATGACTCAATACCCCATAATGACACAATACCCCATAATGACACAATACCCCATAATGACACAATACCCCATAATGACACAATACCCCATAATGACACAATACCCCATAATGACACAATACCCCATAATGACACAATACCTCATAATGACACAATACCCCATAATGACACAATACCCCATAATGACACAATACCCCATAATGACACAATACCCCATAATGACACAATACCCCATAATGACATCAATACCCCATAATGATACAATAACCATAATGACACAATACCCCATAATGACACAATACCCATAATGACACAATACCCCATAATGACACAATACCCCATAATGACACAATACCCCATAATGACACAATACCCATAATGACACAATACCCCATAATGACACAATACCCCATAATGACACAATACCCCATAATGATACAATACCCATAATGACATCAATACCCCATAATGACACAATACCCCATAATGACACAATACCCCATAATGACATCAATACCCCATAATGATACAATACCCATAATGACACAATACCCCATAATGACATCAATACCCCATAATGACACAATACCCCATAATGACATCAATACCCCATAATGACTCAATACCCCATAATGACACAATACCCCATAATGACACAATACCCCATAATGACACAATACCCCATAATGACACAATACCCCATAATGACACAATACCCCATAATGACACAATACCCCATAATGACACAATACCCCATAATGACACAATACCCCATAATGACACAATACCCCATAATGACACAATACCCCATAATGACATCAATACCCCATAATGATACAATACCCATAATGACACAATACCCCATAATGACCACAATACCCCATAATGACATCAATACCCCATAATGATACAATACCCCATAATGACATCAATACCCCATAATGACCACAATACCCCATAATGACATCAATACCCCATAATGATACAATACCCCATAATGACATCAATACCCCATAATGACACAATACCCCATAATGACACAATACCCCATAATGACACAATACCCCATAATGACACAATACCCCATAATGACACAATACCCCATAATGACACAATACCCCATAATGACATCAATACCCCATAATGACACAATACCCCATAATGACACAATACCCATAATGACACAATACCCCATAATGACCCAATACCCCATAATGACCCAATACCCCATAATGACACAATACCCCATAATGACACAATACCCCATAATGACACAATACCCCATAATGACACAATACCCCATAATGACACAATACCCCATAATGACACAATACCCCATAATGACACAATACCCCATAATGACACAATACCCCATAATGACACAATACCCCATAATGACACAATACCCCATAATGACACAATACCCCATAATGACACAATACCCCATAATGACACAATACCCCATAATGACACAATACCCCATAATGACATCAATACCCCATAATGACATCAATACCCCATAATGATACAATACCCATAATGACACAATACCCATAATGACACAATACCCCATAATGACACAATACCCCATAATGACACAATACCCCATAATGATACAATACCCATAATGACATCAATACCCCATAATGACACAATACCCCATAATGACACAATACCCCATAATGACACAATACCCCATAATGACATCAATACCCCATAATGATACAATACCCATAATGACACAATACCCCATAATGACATCAATACCCCATAATGACATCAATACCCCATAATGACACAATACCCCATAATGACACAATACCCCATAATGACACAATACCCCATAATGACATCAATACCCCATAATGACACAATACCCATAATGATACAATACCCCATAATGACACAATACCCATAATGACACAATACCCCATAATGACACAATACCCATAATGATACAATACCCCATAATGACACAATACCCCATAATGACACAATACCCATAATGATACAATACCCCATAATGACACAATACCCCATAATGACAAAGCAAAAACAGGTTTTTAGACATTTTTGCAAATGTCAAAAAAATTTAAAACGGATCACATTTACATAAGTATTCAGACCCTTTACTCAGTACTTTATTAAGTATTCAGACCCTTTACTCAGTACTTTATTAAGTATTCAGACCCTTTACTCAGTACTTTGTTGAAGCACCTTTGGCAGTGATTACAGCCTCAAGTCTTCTTGAGTTTGACGCTACAAGCTTGGCACACCTGTATTTGGTGAGTTTCTCCAATTCTTCTCTGCAGATCCTCTCAAGTTTTGTCAGGTTGGATGGGGAGCGTCGCTGCATAGCTATTTTTAGGTTTCTCAAAAGATGTTCGATCGTGTTCAAGTCCGGCCTCTGGCTGGGCCACTCAAGGACATTCAGAGACTTGTCCTGAAGTCACTCAGGCGTTGTCTTTGTGCATAGGGTCGTTGTCCTGTTGGAAGGTGAACCTTTGTCCCAGTCTGAGGTCCTGAGCGCTCTGGAGCAGGTTTGTACTTTGCTCTGTTCATCTTTCCCTCGATCCTGACTAGTCTCCCAGTCCCTGCCGCTGAAAAACATCTCCACAGCATGATGCTGCCACCACCATGCTTCACCGTAGTGATGGTGCCAGGTTTCCTCCAGACACGACGCTTGGCATTCAGACCAAAGAGTTCAATCTTGTATCTCATGGTTTGAGAGTCTTTAGGTGCCTTTAGCCAAACTCCAAGCGTGCTGCCATGTGCCTTTTACTCCATATTGGCCACTCTACCGTAAAGGCCTGATTGGTGAAGTGCTGTAGAGATGGTTGTCCTTCTGGAAGGTTCTCTCATCTTCACAGAGGAACTTTAGAGCTCTGTCAGAGTAACCATCAGGTTCTTGCTCACCTCCCTGACTAAGGCCCTTCTCCCCCGATTGCTCAATTTGGCCGGTCGGCCAGCTCTGAGAAGAGTCTTGGTGGTTTCAAACTTCTTCAATTTAAGAATGATGGAGGCCACAGTGTTCTTGGGGACTTTCAAAGCTCATCAAGGCAAAGGGTGGCAAGAATCTCAAATTTAAAATATGTAGTTTAAAACTACTACATGATACTGTGTTATTTCATAGTTTTGATGTCTTCACTTTTATTCTACAATGTAAAAAATAGTAAAAATTAAGAAAAACTCTTGAATGAGTAATATTCCAAACTCTTGGGCCCCAGTGTATGTTGAAAACATTTTGGGAGATGTGATGGATCATTGTGGATCATTCAATATTCCCTTTCTTTTGTTGTTCAGTGAAATCATCCCATGTGAAGAGTCAACTCATTTAATTAAAGTTCAATTAGTAACTCAATTATTGAATTTTTGTATTATTTATATTGGAAGGATTTAATAATTTGCAATTATGTCTCCATATGGTATGGTAAATATATCCAATGCAAAGAACATCTACATTTAAATGTTATTAATATTAATTTGCATATATTTCCATGAATTCCCATATATTCCCGTTAATTCCCACGGAAAGTTTCCACCTCTGAATATTCCCCAAAATGTGCAACCCTATCTTATCTGTAACAAAATGTAGAAAAAGTCAAGGTGTCTGAATACTTTCCAAAGGCTCACTGTATGTTCAATTGTATTCTTCATACTATAAAATAAGGCCACGGAACTAGTGTAGCCCACAGTCATATGGTATAGTCAGATCAGGACCTAACATCAGGACAACTCAGAGTATGTATCCCCCAGCCATATGGTATAGTCAGATCAGGACCTAACATCAGGACAACTCAGAGTATGTATCCCCCAGCCATATGGTATAGTCAGATCAGGACCTAACATCAGGACAACTCAGAGTATGTATCCCCCAGCCATATGGTATAGTCAGATCAGGACCTAACATCAGGACAACTCAGAGTATGTATCCCACAGCTATATGGTATAGTCAGATCAGGACCTAACATCAGGACAACTCAGAGTATGTATCCCACAGCTATATGGTATAGTCAGATCAGGACCTAACATCAGGACAACTCAGAGTATGTATCCCACAGCTATATGGTATAGTCAGATCAGGACCTAACATCAGGACAACTCAGAGTATGTATCCCACAGCCATATGGTATAGTCAGATCAGGACCTAACATCAGGACAACTCAGAGTATGTATCCCACAGTCATATGGTATAGTCAGATCAGGACCTAACATCAGGACAACTCAGAGTATGTATCCCACAGTCATATGGTATAGTCAGATCAGGACCTAACATCAGGACAACTCAGAGTATGTATCCCACAGTCATATGGTATAACCAGATCAGGACCTAACATCAGGACAACTCAGAGTATAATATTCTGTTCTTCTGAAATCGACTACATTGTCTTCATATCATGTTTCTTTAGACCTGTCTAAAATCAATAATGGATTAGTTGTGTTGGTGTAGGCTATGTTACATGGATTTATTAGGTTTTTTAAAATATAGATGTTCCAAAGGTCTGCATCAGTGGATTGTAGGCTGTGTGTGGAAGCCAGGAGATGATAAATGTGTTTATGTTAATTAACAGTCAATTACCGTGAAATCTGCAGTTATTTGCTTTACAATCACTGGCTGACAGTTTCATGACCTCCACAGCCCTACTCACCACTAGTTCACTTGTGGGTCTCGGCAAGGGTCACCTCTCACCCTCCTCTTTCTTTCCACTCTCTCTCTCTCTCTCTCTCTCTCTCTCTCTCTCTCTCTCTCTTTTCTCTCTCTCTCTTTTCTCTCTCTCTCTTTCTCTCTCTCCTCTCTCTCTACCTCTCTCTCTCTACCTCTCTACCTCTCTCTCTCTACCTCTCTCTCTCTCTTTCTCTCTCTCTTTCCTCTCTCTCTCTCTCTCTACCTCTCTCTCTCTCTTTCTCTCTCTCCTCTTTCTTTCCTCTCTCTCTCTACCTCTCTCTCTCTCTTTCTCTCTCTCTCTCTTTCTCTCTCTCTTTCTTTCCTCTCTCTCTCTCTCTCTCTCTCTCTCTCTCTCTCTCTCCTGTCTGTATGTCTCTCCTGTCTGTCTCTCTCTCTCTCTCTCCCTCCCCCCCCCCCCCCCCCCAGATGAGATTGACAGCTCGTCCATGTCGGATGATGACAGGAAGGAGATCGTAAACATCCAGACGTGGATCAACAAGCCAGACGTGAAGCACCACGTTCCCTGTAATGAGGTCAAGGAGACCGGACACATGTTCCCCAGGTGAGTTACCTGTTACAAAAGACACGTTCCCCATGTGAGTTACCTGTAACAAAAGACACATGTTCCCCATGTGAGTTACCTGTAACAAAAGACACATGTTCCCCATGTGAGTTACCTGTAACAAAAGACACATGTTCCCCAGGTGAGTTACCTGTAACAAAAGACACATGAACGATTATCCCTGATCCACTAATGATTACATGAATTACATTAACTAACATGTAACATGGTTCCTGTTTCTAATGTAACATGGTTCCTGTTTCTAATGTAACATGGTTCCTGTTTCTAATGTAACATGGTTCCTGTTTCTCCAGTCACCTGCTGATCACAGCGACCCACATGTACTGTCTGAGGGAGATTGCGTCCAGGAAGGGTTTTGCCTATATCCAGTCCAGACAGGCCCTCAACAGCGTGGTCAAGATCACCTCCAAGAAGAAACACCCAGAACTCATCACCTTCAAGTTCGGCAACAGCAACAATGCTGGAATAGAGATCTCTGCTGTGGAGAGGTACTGACTAACTGACTGTCTCTGACTAGAATACACTAACTGACTGTCTCTGACTAGAATACACTAACTGACTGTATGGGTACTGGCTGTTTCTGTGACTAGACTACACTAACTGACTGTATGGGTACTGGCTGTTTCTGTGACTAGACTACACTAACTGACTGTATGGGTACTGGCTGTCTCTGACTAGAATACACTAACTGACTGTCTCTGACTAGAATACACTAACTGACTGTCTCTGACTAGAATACACTAACTGACTGTATGGGTACTGGCTGTCTCTGACTATATGGGTACTGGCTGTCTCTGACTAGACTACACTAACTGACTGTATGGGTACTGGCTGTCTCTCTGACTAGACTACACTAACTGACTGTATGGGTACTGGCTGTCTCTCTGACTAGAATACATTAACTGACTGTATGGGTACTGGCTGTCTCTCTGACTAGACTACACTAACTGACTGTATGGGTACTGGCTGTTTCTGTGACTAGACTACACTAACTGACTATGGGTACTGGCTGTCTCTGACTAGACTACACTAACTGACTGTATGGGTACTGGCTGTCTCTGACTAGACTACACTAACTGACTGTATGGGTACTGGCTGTTTCTGTGACTAGACTACACTAACTGACTGTATGGGTACTGGCTGTTTCTGTGACTAGACTACACTAACTGACTGTATGGGTACTGGCTGTCTCTGACTAGACTACACTAACTGACTGTATGGGTACTGGCTGTTTCTGTGACTAGACTACACTAACTGACTGTATGGGTACTGGCTGTCTCTGACTAGACAACACTAACTGACTGTATGGGTACTGGCTGTTTCTGTGACTAGACTACACCAACTGACTGTATGGGTACTGGCTGTCTCTGACTAGACTACACTAACTGACTGTATGGGTACTGGCTGTCTCTGACTAGAATACACTAACTGACTGTATGGGTACTGGCTGTCTCTCTGACTAGAATACACTAACTGACTGTATGGGTACTGGCTGTCTCTCTGACTAGACTACACTAACTGACTGTATGGGTACTGGCTGTCTCTCTGACTAGACTACACTAACTGACTGTATGGGTACTGGCTGTCTCTCTGACTAGACTACACTAACTGACTGTATGGATACTGGCTGTCTCTCTGACTAGACTACACTAACTGACTGTATGGGTACTGGCTGTCTCTGACTAGACTACACTAACTGACTGTATGGGTACTGGCTGTCTCTGACTAGACTACACTAACTGACTGTATGGGTACTGGCTGTCTCTGACTAGACAACACTAACTGACTGTATGGGTACTGGCTGTCTCTGACTAGACTACACTAACTGACTGTATAGGTACTGGCTGTCTCTGACTAGACTACACTAACTGACTGTATGGGTACTGGCTGTCTCTGACTAGACTACACTAACTGACTGTATGGGTACTGGCTGTCTCTGACTAGACTACACTAACTGACTGTATGGGTACTGGCTGTCTCTGACTAGACTACACTAACTGACTGTATGGGTACTGGCTGTCTCTGACTAGACTACACTAACTGACTGTATGGGTACTGGCTGTCTCTGACTAGACTACACTAACTGACTGTATGGGTACTGGCTGTCTCTGACTAGACTACACTAACTGACTGTATGGGTACTGGCTGTCTCTGACTAGACTACACTAACTGACTGTATGGGTACTGGCTGTCTCTGACTAGACTACACTAACTGACTGTATGGGTACTGGCTGTCTCTGACTAGACTACACTAACTGACTGTATGGGTACTGGCTGTCTCTCTGACTAGACTACACTAACTGACTGTATGGGTACTGGCTGTCTCTCTGACTAGACTACACTAACTGACTGTATGGGTACTGGCTGTCTCTCTGACTAGAATACATTAACTGACTGTATGGGTACTGGCTGTCTCTCTGACTAGACTACACTAACTGACTGTATGGGTACTGGCTGTTTCTGTGACTAGACTACACTAACTGACTATGGGTACTGGCTGTCTCTGACTAGACTACACTAACTGACTGTATGGGTACTGGCTGTCTCTGACTAGACTACACTAACTGACTGTATGGGTACTGGCTGTTTCTGTGACTAGACTACACTAACTGACTGTATGGGTACTGGCTGTTTCTGTGACTAGACTACACTAACTGACTGTATGGGTACTGGCTGTCTCTGACTAGACTACACTAACTGACTGTATGGGTACTGGCTGTTTCTGTGACTAGACTACACTAACTGACTGTATGGGTACTGGCTGTCTCTGACTAGACAACACTAACTGACTGTATGGGTACTGGCTGTTTCTGTGACTAGACTACACCAACTGACTGTATGGGTACTGGCTGTCTCTGACTAGACTACACTAACTGACTGTATGGGTACTGGCTGTCTCTGACTAGAATACACTAACTGACTGTATGGGTACTGGCTGTCTCTCTGACTAGAATACACTAACTGGCTGTCTCTGACTAGACTACACTAACTGACTGTATGGGTACTGGCTGTCTCTGACTAGACAACACTAACTGACTGTATGGGTACTGGCTGTCTCTGACTAGACAACACTAACTGACTGTATGGGTACTGGCTGTCTCTGACTAGACTACACTAACTGACTGTATAGGTACTGGCTGTCTCTGACTAGACTACACTAACTGACTGTATGGGTACTGGCTGTCTCTGACTAGACTACACTAACTGACTGTATGGGTACTGGCTGTCTCTGACTAGACTACACTAACTGACTGTATGGGTACTGGCTGTCTCTGACTAGACTACACTAACTGACTGTATGGGTACTGGCTGTCTCTGACTAGACTACACTAACTGACTGTATGGGTACTGGCTGTCTCTGACTAGACTACACTAACTGACTGTATGGGTACTGGCTGTCTCTGACTAGACTACACTAACTGACTGTATGGGTACTGGCTGTCTCTGACTAGACTACACTAACTGACTGTATGGGTACTGGCTGTCTCTGACTAGACTACACTAACTGACTGTATGGGTACTGGCTGTCTCTGACTAGACTACACTAACTGACTGTATGGGTACTGGCTGTCTCTCTGACTAGACTACACTAACTGACTGTATGGGTACTGGCTGTCTCTCTGACTAGACTACACTAACTGACTGTATGGGTACTGGCTGTCTCTAATAATATGTGAACCGAAACACTTTACTGTACTACATCCTTACTGGTTCTACTGTGCTATCAGTCTAACAGTCTCTGTGCTATCAGTCTAACAGTCTCTGTGCTATCAGTCTAACAGTCTCTGGTCCCTCTGTGCTATCAGTCTAACAGTCTCTGGTCCCTCTGTGCTATCAATCTAACAGTCTCTGTGCTATCAGTCTAACAGTCTCTGGTCCCTCTGTGCTATCAGTCTAACAGTCTCTGGTCCCTCTGTGCTATCAGTCTAACAGTCTCTGTGCTATCAGTCTAAACGGCACTTCACCCCAGTGAGGCATTATATAGTCTAATAGCCACCGGCAGGAAGGACCTCCTGTAGCGCTCTCTGGCACACCGTGGTGGGATCAGTCTGTGACTGAAAGTGCTCCTCTGCTTCATAACCATGGCATGCAGAGGGTGGGTGACGTTGTCCATGATGGCCAGCAGTTGGGCCAGGATCCGTCTCTCCGCCAGCTCCTCTAGAGTGTCAAGGCTAAACCCCAGGACAGAGCTAGCCTTCCTGATCAGCTTATTTACCCGAGAAGCATCACCGGCTTTTATGTTGGCGCCCCAGCACACCACTGCAAAAAAGATGGCACTGGCCACCACAGACTGGTAGAAGGTATACAGTAGTTTACTGCACACGTTGAAGGACCTGAGCCTCCTCAGAAAGTAGAGTCGGCTCTGGCCCTTTTTGTACAGGGCCCCGGTGTTACCAGCCCATTCCAGCCCGTTGTCCATATGTACTCCCAGGAGTATGTACTCCATATGTACTTGTATGACCCAACCATTTCCACATCCGTCCCCTTTATAGGGACTGCAGTCAGTTGTGCCTTGGTTCTCCTGAAGTCCACCACCATCTCCTTCGTTTTGCTGATGTTGAGCTGAAGGTGGTTCTGTTCACACCACACCACAAAGTCACTGATTGTGCTCCTGTACTCCTCCTCCTGCCCACCCCTGATGCTCCCTACAATTGCGGAGTCATCCGAGAACTTCTGTAGGTGGCATGTTTCAGAGTTATATCTGAAGTCCGAGGTGTAGAGGGTGAACAGGAAGGGGGACAGGACCGTTCCCTGGGGGGCCCCTGTGTTGCTCACTGCCCGTTCTGACACACAGCTCTGTAGTCGCACAAATTGTGGCCTACCGGTCAGGTAGTCCGTGACCCAGGAGACTAAGGGTGCTTCCACTTTCATCCTCTTCATCTTCTCACCCAGTAGCAGGGGCTGAATGGTAATGAAGGCACTGGAGAAGTCAAAAAACATAACCCTCATAGTGCAACCTGCTTTGTCCAGGTGAGAGTAGGCCCTCTGCAGAAGGTAGATGATTGCATCATCCACCCCGATGTTGCGCTGATATGAGAACTGCAGGGGGTCCAGTGATACACACCAGGGGTCTGAGGTGAGCGAGGACTAACCTTTCCAGGGTCTTCATGATGTGGGATGTTAGCGCTACAGGTCTGAAGTCATTCAGGACAGTGGGGTGTGCCTTCTTGGGCACTGGGACGAGGCAGGATGTTTTCCACAGCACAGGGACCCTTTCCAGGCTAAGGTTGAAGGGTCGCTGGAGTATTCCACACAGTTGGTCAGCACAGACCCTAAGCACCCTTGGGCTGATGCCATCGGGGCCCCACGCTTTCCACTGATTTAGTCTCTCCAGCTCTCATTTCACTTGGTTGGTGGTGAAAGCCAGCCCAGGTAGGGAGGTGGGGGGAAGGCGGGGTGTTGAGGATCAGTCCAGGGGGAGCAGGGGCGGAGGTGGGGTCACTGATTGTCTCAGCAGAGGTGCTGTGAGCAAAGTGGGGGTGGGATAGCCGTGGGGGTGTGTGGCCTGGTGAGCTGGAGGGGAAGTGGACAGGGCCAGTATCAAACCTGTTAAAAAATTGGTTCAGCTCATTGGCTCTGTCCTGGGTCCCCTCCGTCTGCCCACTGTTTGACTTTTTGAAGCCAGTGATATTTCTCATACCCTTCCACACCTCTCTCACCTGGCTCTGCCTCAGCTTGTCCTCCATCTTCTCCTTATACCCTCTCTTCCCCTCAGCAATCCGCAACTTCAGCTCCCTCTGGACGCATTATTTGGAAAACAGCGTACCTTCCTGGTGGGTACAGTGTTGTCTACACAAAAATTAATATAGTCTGTTATGCAGTCAGTGAGTCCATCGATGTCCTCCCCATGAGCCTCACAGAGCACATCCCAGTCTGTTGTTTCAAAGCAGTCCTGTAGGGCCTCATTCGCGTCCGGAGACCATCTCCTAATGGTCCTAGTGGTCGCTGGCTGCTGTTGGACCATAGGCCTGTAGAGTGGGGTGAGGTGGACAAGGTTGTAATCCGATCTACCGAGGGGAGGGAGTGCAGTGGAGTTGTATGCATCCTTCACATTAGCATATAACAAGTCCAGAGTTTTATTATTCCTGGTTGGGCACTTCACAAACTGTTTGAACGTGGGCAGCGTTGAAGAGAGAGATGCATGGTTAAAATCCCCAGAAATGGCAAAGAAGGCACTGGGATGTGCTGTCTGTAACCTGGCGATAGCAGAGTGGTTGACGTCACACGCTGTGTTTGGGTCAGCAGAGGGCGGGATGTAAACAATAACAGCAATGGCCGCCGTGAATTCCCTCTGCAAATAGTAGGGTCTTAGGCTTGGATTACACCATCTGTTGTTAACTAATAAAGCCAGCCCCCTTCCCTTACTCTTACCGGAAGAAACGCTATTCCTGTCTGCTCTGATGGTCTGGAAACTGCCGATAGTTACATTCTCTATGGTTACGTTATCATTCAGCCATGTCTCAGTAAAACACAATAGGCTAGCTTCCCTATAGTATCAGTTTAACAGTATCTGTGCATCGGTCTCTGTGCTATCAGTCTGACAGTCTCTGCTATCAGTGACAGTCTCTGTGCTATCAGTCTAACAGTCTCTGTGCTATCAGTCTAACAGTATCTGTGCTATCAGTCTAACAGTATCTGTGCTATCAGTCTCTGTGCTATCAGTCTGACAGTATCTGCGCTATCAGTCTCTGTGCTATCAGTCTGACAGTATCTGTGCTATCAGTCTAACAGTCTCTGTGCTATCAGTCTAACAGTCTCTGTGCTATCAGTCTAACAGTCTCTGTGCTATCAGTCTAACAGTCTCTGTGCTATCAGTCTAACAGTCTCTGTGCTATCAGTCTAACAGTATCTGTGCTATCAGTCTAACAGTATCTGTGCTATCAGTCTCTGTGCTATCAGTCTGACAGTATCTGCGCTATCAGTCTCTGTGCTATCAGTCTGACAGTCTCTGTGCTATCAGTCTGACAGTATCTCTGCTATCAGTGACAGTCTCTGTGCTATCAGTCTAACAGTCTCTGTGCTATCAGTCTAACAGTCTCTGTGCTATCAGTCTAACAGTATCTGTGCTATCAGTCTAACAGTATCTGTGCTATCAGTCTCTGTGCTATCAGTCTGACAGTATCTGCGCTATCAGTCTCTGTGCTATCAGTCTGACAGTATCTGTGCTATCAGTATCTGTGCTATCAGTATGACAGTATATGTGCTATCAGTCTCTGTGCTATCAGTATGACAGTATCTGTGCTATCAGTATGACAGTATCTGTGATATCAATCTCTGTGCTATCAGTATAACAGTATCTGTGCTATCAGTATCTGTGCTATCAGTCTCTGTGCTATCAGTTTAGCAGTATCAGTCTGACAGTATCTGTGCTATCAGTCTGTGCTATCAGTATGACAGTACATGTGCTATCAGTATGACAGTATATGTGCTATCAGTCTCTGTGCTATCAGTCTGACAGTATCTGTGCTATCAGTATCTGTGCTATCAGTATGTGCTATCAGTATGACAGTACATGTGCTATCAGTATGACAGTATATGTGCTATCAGTCTCTGTGCTATCAGTCTGACCTGTATCTGTCCTCCTCTCTCTTTCTGCAGGTATCTCATCCCCAACGCGGGCGACGCCACCAAGGCCATTAAACAGCAGATCATGAAGGTTCTGGATGCCCTGGAGAGTTCCTAGAGACAGACAGAGATATGAGAGCCCCCCCCCAGCTGGCCGGGAGGGGAAGACGTCTGTCAGCTGAGGGCAGGGTGCTCTCTCTTTCTATATATATATCCATCCCTTTCTCTCTATCCTCCTCTTCCCAGCCAGGCGAGGACCAGGACAGAGCCAGTGTTGACTGACTGTTAACCCCTGTCTGTCTGTGGGGCGGTGGGTGTCGTCTCTCTCCCTCCCTGGTTGCTGAGGACCTGAGGGAATGACTGGCTGACTGTGGTTGACTCCCAAACAGCACCCTATTCCCTATACAGTCTTATCAGGCCTTGTCAAAATTAGTGCACTATATAGGGAACAGGGTGTAATTTGGGACACATCCTGACTGTGTGGAGAGAGACTGAGATGCTCCCCATCCACCATCCTGGTCTCCTCATCCTGACTGACATACAAGGGTTACACCATCCACTATCCTGGTCTCCTCATCCTGACTGACATACAAGGGTTACACCATCCACTATCCTGGTCTCCTCATCCTGACTGACATACAAGGGTTACACCATCCACTATCCTGGTCTCCTCATCCTGACTGACATACAAGGGTTACACCATCCACTATCCTGGTCTCCTCATCCTGACTGACATACAAGGGTTACACCATCCACTATCCTGGTCTCCTCATCCTGACTGACATACAAGGGTTACACCATCCACTATCCTGGTCTCCTCATCCTGACTGACATACAAGGGTTACACCATCCACTATCCTGGTCTCCTCATCCTGACTGACATACAAGGGTTACACCATCCACTATCCTGGTCTCCTCATCCTGACTGACATACAAGGCATTCTGAAAGTATTCAGACCCCTTGACTTTTTCCACATTTTGTTACGTTACAACCTTATTCTAAAATTAAATAGTTTTTTCCATCATCAATCTACACACACTACACCATAATGACAAAGCAAACACAGCGTTTTATTTTTTTCAAGTTCATAAAAAATAAAAAACGGAAATAATACATTTCCATAAGTATTCAGAACTTTTACTCAGTACTTTGTTGAAGAACCTTTGTCAGTGATTACAGCCTCAAGTCTTCTTGGGTTTGACGCTACAAGCTTGGCACACCCATCGCCTTTTGGCGAACTCCAAGCGGGCTGTCGTGTCTTTTACTGAGTGGTTTCCGTCTGGCCACTCTACCATAAAGGCCTGATTGGTGGAGTGCTGCAGAGATAGTTGTCCTTCTGGAAGTTCTCCCATCTCCACAGAGGAACTCTGGAGCTCTGTCAGAGTGACTATCGGGTTCTTGGTCACCTCCCTGACCAAGGCCCTTGTTCAGTCTTGGTGGTTCCAAACGTCTTCCATGTAAGAATGATGGAGGCCACTGGGTTCTTGGGGACCTTCAATGCTGCAGAAATGTTTCAGTACCCTTCCCCAGATCTGTGCCTCGAAACAATCCTGTCTCAAAGCTCTACAGACAATTCCTTTGACCTCATGGCTTGGTTTTTGCTCTGACATGTACTGTCAACTTACATAGACAGGTGTGTTCCAAATCATGTCCAATCAATTGAATTTACCACAGGTGGACTCCAATCAAGTTGTAGAAACATCTCAAGGATGATCATTGGAAACAGGAAGCACCTGAGATCAGTTTCAAGTCTCATAGCAAAGGGTCTGAATACTTATTTAAATAAGGTGTTTCTGTTTTTAATACATTTGTAAACATGTCTAATCCTGTTTTTGTTTGTAGATTGATGAGAATTGTTTTATTTAATCTATTTTAGAACAAGTCTGTAACGTAACAAAGTGTGGAAAAAGACAAAGTGTCTGAATACTTCCTGAATGCTCTGTACATGAGTTACGTTGGAATCATTTATATACATGATTTACTCCAGTAATTCTCCCTCTAACTTTTTGGGTGACCTGACCAAATTCACATAGAAATGTGTGTTATAGATCTGTCATTTTCATATAAAGCAAGTCTAAGAAGCTGTAGATCTGTTTTATGTGACCTATTTCTATGCTTCCCATTCTTAAGTTTAGTTTTTGTTATTTTACTTGAAGTTGTGTCCAGCAGCTTCAAACAGCTGATAATATTATATTTAGTTGGTGCCGCGGTTTAATGGAACCATCATAACCATGTTAGAATTTTAGCAACCAGGAAATGGTGATTTCTGAATATTGTTCTTTGAATTAGACTGTTGGTCTTTCAATGGTAAAATACACCAGGCAGTATAATGAGAGGTTTACTGGCTGTGGTGACGGCTCTATTCAAGTCAGACAGCACAAGCCATTTCAATGTTGTTTATATATAATTTGACAAACATACTTCACAAGTATTGTTGTTCAGAGTAAGAGCCAGGAACCAGTGGCATTAAGTTAAATTAGGTTATTAATTGACCAGGAACCAGTGGTCATTTTTGAGGTTCTCATAAGACATCACAAATACACATCCTCTCTAATGACAGAGTGGACGCTATACATACAGGTAAACATACAGGTACAGTCAGCTACACTATATATACCTGTCCACTAGTTACACTATACAAAAGTATGTGGACACTCCTTCAAATTAGTGGACTCTGCTATTTCAGCCACACCAGTTGCTGACGGTGTATAAAATCGAGAACACCGCCATGCAATCTCCATAGACAAACATTGCCTGTAGAATGGCCTTACTGAAGAGCTCAGTGACTTTCAACGTGGCACCGTCATAGGATGCCACCTTTCCAACAAGTCAGTTACATCTCCGCCGAGTGATGTAGAGCGTAAAAAACTAACTGAGTTCCAAACTGCCTCTGGAAGCAACTTCAGCACAAGAACAGTTTGCCGGGAGCTTCATGAAATGGGTTTCCATGGCAAAGCAGCCGCACACAAGCCTAAGATCACCATGCGCAATGTCAATCATCGGCTGGAATGGTGTAAAGCTCGCTGCCATTGGACTCTGGAGCAGTGGAAATGCGTTCTCTGGAGTGATGAATCACGCTTCACCATCTGGCAGTCAGACGGACGAATCTGGGTTTGGCGGATGCCAGGAGAACACTACCTGCCCCAATGCATAATGCCAACTGTAAAGTTTGGTGGAGGAGGAATAATGGTATGGGGCTGTTTTTCATGGTTCAGGCCCCTTAGTTCCAGTGAAGGGAAAACTTAAAGCTACAGCATACAATGACATTCTAGATGATTCTGTGCTTTCAACTTTGTAGCAACAGTTTGGGGAAGGCCCTTTCCTGTTTCAGCATGTCAATGCCCACGGCACATAGCGTGGTCCATACAGAATATGGTTTGTCGACATTGGTGTGGAAGAACTCGACTGGCCTGCACAGAGCCCTGACCTCAACCCCATCAAACAATGAATTGGAACGC
Source organism: Thymallus thymallus (assembly GCA_023634145.1). NCBI lineage: Eukaryota > Metazoa > Chordata > Actinopteri > Salmoniformes > Salmonidae > Thymallus > Thymallus thymallus. Next base: position 852,291 of record CM042414.1, read on the forward strand.
CAACTGTAAGCCAAGCCGAATCGCCCAACATCAGTACCCGACCTCACTAATGCTCTTGTGGCTGAATGGAAGCAAGTCCCTGTAAGAATGTAGTGGAAAGCCTTCCCAGGAGAGTGGAGGCTGTTATAGCAGAGAAATGGGGGCGGTATTTTAATGCCCATGATATTGGAATGAGTTCGTCGAGCAGGTGTTCCACATACCTTTTGGTCATGTAGTGAATATGCCCAGTCTGAGGGCCCCTTTTTTATTGAATGATCTTCTTTGATGTCATCTGACAACTGTTTTTAGATACTTTGTCATTGAGAAAGTTGTATTTTTCCAGCACACAGCCTTAAATAGTAATGAGGATGTTTATCAATATTTAATTTATACTGAACAAAAATATTAACGCAATATACAACAATTTCATTGATTTTACTGAGTTACAGTTCATGTGAGGAAATCAGTCAATTGAAATAAATGAATTAGGCCCTAATCTATGGATTTCACATGACTGGGCAGGGAAGCAGCCATGGATGGGAAGGCATAGGCGCACCCACTGGGGAGCCAGACCCAGCCAATTAGAATTAGTTTTACTGTCAGGTGGATGGATTATCTTGGCGAAAGAGAAATGCTCACTAACAGGGATGTAAACAAATTTGTGCTCCAAATTTTTGAGAAATAAGCCTTTTGTGCGTACTGAATATTTCTGGGATTTATTTTTCAGATCATGATACATGGGACCAACACATGTTGCGTTTATATTTGTGTTCAGTATATAAACATACTGCTCCATATCAATGGTTTCCCGGTCACAGATTAAACCTAATCCTGGAATAAAAGCCTATTTCAATTTAGATTCTCCATTGAGAATGGTTTGTAGTCCTGGACTAGGCTTAATTTGTGTCTGTGGAAGCTGCCTATGTTATATCCAGAAGGTTAGTACAGGGTGGTGTTTAACCTGTTTCAGACCAGTCTCCTGTTTCTTTACTAAACTGTAAAAGATTTATAAAGTGTATCTGAAAGACACCGTCTGCTTTTCTGTTCACCCTGTCCAACACTAGACTAATCTCTTCTGTAAGGGAAGCTGTATAAAATGCAGTATTGAAGGGTGGATTCACTAGGAACCCAAAGAATCAAACACCACAAAACAGGGGGGCCTACCTGAAACTTGTTTTTGTTGCAAAATGTTTTCCATTGCAAAACGCTTTGCTACAGTGTGCACGAATGAATACACCCCTGGTTTGGTCCATAATTCTGGCAGGTATTCTGAGATGGGATATTATCATGATTGAATCTTCAGGATCATTAACATAGTAACATTAAAATGTGAAACTGAACTAACACTGGATAACTGGTCATTCTTCATTTAGCTTTTACGCCATGCATCTGTTTAGCTTCTGATAAATGTAGTGGTGTTTATAATAATACATCTGTGTCCCAAATTACATCCTAATACCATTATATTGCACTACTTTTGAACAGACATTATATGTTATGGGTGAAGCAGGTAGGTTGAGGTTGATGCTACAGGCGGATGTAGCTAAGATTTTCAATGACCAAAATAGTATTGCTTTTTAAAAGGCCTTGTACATTTTCTTCTGTTAATTAAGTGCACTTTACAGGTATACAGTTGTTTTTTGTAACCACTTGTTTTAATAAATTTGTAAAATGAAGTTCAACTGTGATTTTCATTGCCAAATATTCTAATCACTGGACTTTATATAATCAGTAACTGTTCTAATGTTGAGGGGAGAAATAAAAACACCAAACATGTCAATCTAAAATATGTTTTTTTAAAGCCCGGGGAACTACAACTCCCAAGACCCCACAGTGACCCTGAGAACATTCCCATGGCGCATTTCAAATAATTAAAAGCATGACTGGTTTCCCTTTACGTCGTTTGTCGTTGGTCCAACTGGAATCTATGCAGCCGGTTATACACTTGTGTTCCACAGCGACCGGATGTACATCAGACCTCCTCCATTCAAGCTGCAAGGACGTCGATGACTTCCGTCTTAACTAGGTTCAATGGCGAGCCGCCAACAAGTACTGTTAATAAAACACCATGCAAGACTGGCTAATGTTACTACCTGATGTTGAACACTGTTCAGATGGGTAAACACTGCTGCAACCTGCTTGTCTGAACACTTTTATTAACCCATTCATTCATAACAGACAGATAGATAGATAGATAGATAGATAGATAGATAGATAGGTACTTTATTGATCCCCGAGGGGAAATTTCTTTGTAAAGCAGCTACAACAACAAAACACAGGGCAGGTGCAAAATGCCACAACGAAAATACACAAAAGACAGATACACGGTACATGATACATAGAGCGGCAGTATGAAAAAGTATAGAAATACAAGAAGTCAGGAGTGAAAAAAAGCTATAAAAACACATTACATAGTATGGGTGGTTGGCTGAATATGTACACTATACATTGGTGGATGTTGGATGGTTAACTATACTATACAGGTCGATGGCAGAGAAATACTTCAGTAGCTAAAAATGCGTATGATATGAGCGAGGGTAATAATAGTTTACTTAATATACAGACGGGCTAAATGAACAGGTAAGTGAATATTTTGCATGGTTAAATGAGCTGTACAGGTAAATATACAGTTATATTTACAGGTAAATATACAGTTATATTTACAGGTAAATATACAGTTATATTTACAGGTAAATATACAGTTATATTTACAGGTAAGTGAATATTTTGCATGGTTAAATTAACTGTACAGGTAAGTGAATATTTGCATGGTTACATTAACTGTACAGGTAAATGACAGGAAGAGATACTTAAATAGCTAAATGTGTGTATGATATAATTTAGGGTAATAATTCCCTTAAAATACAGTCCTTACTGCAGGGTTTAATTACAGATAAATGCACGTATTGCACATTCGATATACTAAAAGCAATGAAAAAAAAATACAACTGACAGGATACTAATATGCATTCCTGAGTGAATAACTTACAATATTGCACGTGATATGATATAACAACTGTACATGAGTATGTATATACAGACCTGAATAAATAAGTCCTGAGTGAATGAGTGATTACAGACCAGAGTTACTCACGGATGGATGCATAATTGTTAAACTAGGTCCTAACACCCCAACAGTTCCAGGTCTATGTTGCCGACGGCACGGCACCCCGGTGAGGCATTAAATAGTCTAATAGCCGCCGGCAGGAAGGACCTCCTGTAGCGCTCTCTGGCACACCGTGGTGGGATCAGTCTGTGACTGAAGGTGCTCCTCTGCGTCATGACCATGGCATGCAGAGGGTGGGTGACGTTGTCCATGATGGCCAGCAGTTTGGCCAGGATCCGTCTCTCCACCACCTCTAGAGTGTCAAGGCTAATCCCCAGGACAGAGCTAGCCTTCCTGATCAGCTTATTAACCCGAGAAGCATCACCAGCCTTTATGTTGGCGCCCCAGCACACCACTGCAAAAAAGATGGCACTGGCCAGACTGTTAGAAGGTATGCAGTAGTTTACTGCACATGTTGAAGGACCTGAGCCTCCTCAGAAAGTAGAGTTGGCTCTGGCCCTTTTTGTACAGGGCCCCGGTGTTACCAGTCCATTCCAGCCTGTTTTTTTTTATTTTATTTCACCTTTATTTAACCAGGTAAGTCAGTTGAGAACAAGTTCTCATTTACAACTGCGACCTGGCCAAGACAAAGCAAAGCAGTGCGACAAAAACAACACAGAGTTACACAGTAAACAAACATAGTCAAAAACACAATAGAAAATCTATATACAGAGTGCAAAATGTAGTGCAAAATGCAGTAAGGTTATGAGGTAGGACAATAAATAGACCATAGTGGTGATATAAATTACAGATTATCATCATTAACACAGGAATGAAGGATGTGCAAATTATGATGTGCAAATAGAGATACTGGAGTGCAAGATTAGTGAAAATAAATAAATAAATATGGGGATGAGGTAGTAGTGTGGGCTATTTACAGAAGGGCTGTATACAGGTGCAGTGATCGGTAAGCAGCTCTGACAGCTGATGCTTAAAGTTAGTGAGGGAGATAGGAACCTCTAGCTTCAATGATTTTTGCAATTCGTTCCAGTCATTGGCAGCAGCGAACTGGAAGGAATGGCGGCCAAAGGAGGTGTTGGCTTTGGGGGTGACCAGTGAGATATACCTGCTGGAGCGCATGCTATGGGTGGGTGTTGCTATGGTGACCAGTGAGCTGAGATAGGGCGGGGATTTACCTAAGACTTATAGATGACCTGGAGCCAGTGGGTTTGGCGACGAATATATAATGAAGGCCAGCCAACGAGAGCATACAGGTCACAGTGATGGGTAGTGTATGGGGCTTTGGTAACAAAACGGATGGCACTGTGATAGACTACATCCAATTTGCTAAGTAGAGTGTTGGAGGCTAGTTTGTAAATGACATCGCCGAAATCAGGGATCGGTAGGATAGTCAGTTTTACAAGGGCGTGTTTGGCAGCATGAGTGAAGGAGGCTTTGATGCGAAATAGGAAGCCAATTCTGGATTTAATTTTGGATTGGAGATGGTTGATGTGAGTCTGGAAGTTGAGTTTACAGTCTAACCAGATGCCTAGGTATTTGTAGGTGTCCACGTATTCTAAGTCGGACCCGTCGAGAGTAGTGATGATAGTCCGGTGGGCGGGTGCTGGCAGCGTTCGATAGAAAAGCATGCACTTAGTTTTACTAGCGTTTAAGAGCAGTTGGAGGCCACGGAAGGAGTGTTGTATGGCATTGAAGCTTGTTTGAAGGTTAGTAAACACAGTGTCCAAAGAGGGGCCAGATGTATACAGAATGGTGTCATCTGCCTAGAGGTGGATCAGAGAGTCACCAGCAGCGAGAGCGACATCGTTGATGTATATAGAGAAAAGGGTTGGCCCAAGAATTGAACCCTGTGGCACCCCCATAGAGACTGCCAGAGAATCGGACAATAGGCCCTCCGATTTGACACATTGAACTCTGTCTGCAAAGTAGTTAGAGAACCAGGCAAGGCAGTCACTTGAGAAACCAAGGCTGTTGAGTCTGCCAATAAGAATGCGGTGATTGACAGAGTCGAAAGCCTTGGCCAGGTCGATGAAGACGGCTGCACAGTACTGTCTTTTATCGATGGCGGTTTTGATATTGTTCAGTACCTTGAGCGTAGCTGAGGTGCACCCATGACCAGCTCGGAAACCAGATTGCATAGCAGAGAAGGTACGGTGGGATTCGAAATGGTGTTAAGAGATAGATGGGAGGAGTTGAGTGGAGCTGAAGGGCGGGACTAATAAAATAACATGTCAAATATACTGATTCTGTAAAAAGTATATAGGTTCAGAACTAAATGGTCTTCGGAGATAGATGGGAGGGGTTAAGGGAGGATTAAAAACTAACTAAAGATAAAATAGATTGTGTTCGTAAAATGTACCGTTCAAAAGTTTGGGGTCACTTAGAAATGTCCTTGTTTTTGAAAAACAAATTTTTGGTTGATCAGAAATACAGTGTAGACATTGTTAATGTTGTAAATGACTATTCTGGTTTTTAATGGAATATCTACATAGGCGTACAGAGGCCCATTATCAGCAACCGTTACTCCTGTGTTCCAATGGCATGTTGTGTTAGCCAAGATAATTTTTGTCAATAATAGCCACATCCGTCTATATCCACCCTCAAGCCGATACCACGACGGCCCTGAAAAAGAACTTCACTGGACTTTACGCAAACTGGAAACCACATCCTGAGGCTGCATTTATTGTAGCAGGGGATTTTAACAAAGAACTAAAACACTCAACCACTGCCTACAAGCCCCTCCCCCGCCCTCCTTTCTGCTAATCTGATCACGACTCCATCTTGCTCCTGCATTCCTATAGGCAGAAACTCAAACAGGAAGTACCCGTGCTAAGGACTATTCAACGCTGGTCTGACCAATCGTAATCCACGCTTCAAGATTGTTTTGATCACGTGGACTGGGATATGTTCCGTGTCGCCTCCGATAATAACATAGACAAATACAATGATACAGTGACTGAGTTTATCAGGAAGTGTATAGATGTTGTACCCACTGTGACTATTAAAACCTACCCTAACCAGAAACCCTGGATAGATGGTAGTTTATCAGGAAGTGTATAGATGTTGTACCCACTGTGACTATTAAAACCTACCCTAACCAGAAACCCTGGATAGATGGTAGTTTATCAGGAAGTGTATAGATGTTGTACCCACTGTGACTATTAAAACCTACCCTAACCAGAAACCCTGGATAGATGGTAGTTTATCAGGAAGTGTATAGATGTTGTACCCACTGTGACTATTAAAACCTACCCCAACCAGAAACCCTGGATAGATGGTAGTTTATCAGGAAGTGTATAGGAGCTGTTGTACCCACTGTGACTATTAAAACCTACCCCAACCAGAAACCCTGGATAGATGGTAGTTTATCAGGAAGTGTATAGGAGCTGTTGAACCCACTGTGACTATTAAAACCTACCCTAACCAGAAACCCTGGATGGATGGTAGTTTATCAGGAAGTGTATAGATGTTGTACCCACTGTGACTATTAAAACCTACCCTAACCAGAAACCCTGGCGAGATGGCAGTTTATCAGGAAGTGTATAGATGTTGTACCCACTGTGACTATTAAAACCTACCCCAACCAGAAACCCTGGATAGATGGTAGTTTATCAGGAAGTGTATAGGAGCTGTTGAACCCACTGTGACTATTAAAACCTACCCTAACGAGAAACCCTGGATAGATGGTAGTTTTTCAGGAAGTGTATAGATGTTGTACCCACTGTGACTATTAAAACCTACCCTAACGAGAAACCATGGATAGATGGTAGTTTATCAGGAAGTGTATAGATGTTGTACCCACTGTGACTATTAAAACCTACCCCAACCAGAAACCCTGGATAGATGGTAGTTTATCAGGAAGTGTATAGATGTTGTACCCACTGTGACTATTAAAACCTACCCCAACCAGAAACCCTGGATAGATGGTAGTTTATCAGGAAGTGTATAGATGTTGTACCCACTGTGACTATTAAAACCTACCCCAACCAGAAACCCTGGATAGATGGTAGTTTATCAGGAAGTGTATAGATGTTGTACCCACTGTGACTATTAAAACCTACCCCAACCAGAAACCCTGGATAGATGGCAGCATTCACAAAAACTGAAAGAGCGAACCACACTATTTAACCACGGCAAAGTGACTGGGAATATGGCAGAATACACTCCGCAAGTCAATAAAACAGGCAAAACATCAATATAGAGACAAAGTGGAGTCACAATTCAACAGCTCAAACACAAGACGTACAGTTAAAGTTTACATACACTAAGTTGAAGTCATTAAAACTCATTTTTCAACCACTCCACAGATTTCATGTTAACAAACTATAGTTTTGTCAAGTCTGTTAGGACATCTACTTTGTGCATGACACAAGTAATTCTTCCAACAATTATTTACAGACAGATTATTTCACTTATAATTCACTATATCACAATTCCAGTGGGTCAGAAGTTTACATACACTAAGTTGACTGTGCCTTTAAACAGCTTGGAAAATTCCAGAAAATGATGTCATGGCTTTAGAAGCTTCTGATTGGCTAATTGACATAATTTGAGTCAATTGGAGGTGTACCTGTGGATTTATTTCAAGGCGTACCTTCAAACTCAGTGCCTCTTTGCTCGACATCATGGGAAAATCAAAAGAAATCAGCCAAGACCTCAGAAAATAAATTGTAGGACGTCATACCACAGCCGTCATACCGCTCAGGAAGGAGACGCGTTAGGTCCAGCCTCAGACTGAAGGAGGTAAAGGAGTCCTTACTGCTGCCAGTAGGTCCAGCCTCAGACTGAAGGAGGTAAAGGAAGTCCTTACTGCTGCCAGTAGGTCCAGCCTCAGACTGAAGGAGGTAAAGGAAGTCCTTACTGCTGCCAGTAGGTCCAGCCTCAGACTGAAGGAGGTAAAGGAAGTCCTTACTGCTGCCAGTAGGTCCAGCCTCAGACTGAAGGAGGTAAAGGAAGTCCTTACTGCTGCCAGTAGGTCCAGCCTCAGGCTGAAGGAGGTAAAGGAAGTCCTTACTGCTGCCAGTAGGTCCAGCCTCAGACTGAAGGAGGTAAAGGAAGTCCTTACTGCTGCCAGTAGGTCCAGCCTCAGACTGAAGGAGGTAAAGGAAGTCCTTACTGCTGCCAGTAGGTTCAGCCTCAGACTGAAGGAGGTAAAGGAAGTCCTTACTGCTGCCAGTAGGTCCAGCCTCAGACTGAAGGAGGTAAAGGAAGTCCTTACTGCTGCCAGTAGGTCCAGCCTCAGACTGAAGGAGGTAAAGGAAGTCCTTACTGCTGCCAGTAGGCTTCTTCTGTGGCAACTTGGTTAGGAAGGAAGCCTGTATCTTTGTATTGACTGGGTGTATTGATACACCATCCAAAGTGTAATTAATAACTTCACCATGTCCAAAGGGAGATTCAAGGTCTGTTTTTTTTTTTACCCATTTACAATTAATAAAAAGTAAAATATTGTAGTTACTCCACAATACTAACCTGAATGACAGAGTGAAAAGAAGGAAGCCTGTACAGGATAAACATATTCCTAAACATGCATCCTGTTTACAACAAGGCACTACAGTAAAACTGCAAAAAAAGATATGGCAAAGAAATGAACTTTTATGTCCTGAATACAGAGCGTTATGTTTGGGACAAATCCAACACAACACATTGAGTACCACTCTTCATATTTTCAAGCATAGTGGTGGCTGCATCATGTTAGGGGTATGGTTGTCATCGGCAAGGACTAGGGTGTATTTTAGTATAAAAATAAACTGAATAGAGCTAAACACAGGTAAAATCCTGGAGGAAAACCTGGTTCAGTCTGCTTTCCACCAGACACTGGGAGATGAATTCACCTTCCAGCAGGACAATAACCTACAACACAAGGCCAAATTACACTGGAGCGGTTTACCAAGATGACATTAGATAGATAGATAGATAGGAACTTTATTGATCCCCCAGGGGGGACATTTCTTGAAATTGGAATGTTCCTGAGTGACCGAGTTACAGTTTTGGCTTAAAAATCTATGGCAAGACTTGAAAATGATCAACAACCAACTTGACAGAGCTTGAAGAATAAAAAATAAAATAAGAATAATTATGTAAATGAGATATTTCCTTTTTTTTTTTTATGTGCAAACATTTGTTTTCACTTTGTCATTATGGGTTATTGTGTGTAGATGGGTTATTGGGTGTAGATGGGTTATTGGGTGTTTTTTGGGTTATTGGGTGTAGATGGGTTATTGGGTGTAGATGGGTTATTGGGTGTAGATGGGTGTAGATGGGTTATTGGGTGTAGATGGGTTATTGGGTGTAGATGGGTGTAGATGGGTTATTGGGTTATTGGGTGTAGATGGGTTATTGGGTGTAGATGGGTTATTGGGTGTAGATGGGTTATTGGGTGTAGATGGGTTATTGGGTGTAGATGGGTTATTGGGTGTAGATGGGTTATTGGGTTATTGGGTGTAGATGGGTTATTGGGTTATTGGGTGTAGATGGGTTATTGGGTGTAGATGGGTTATTGGCTGTAGATGGGTTATTGGGTTATTGGGTGTAGATGGGTTATTGGGTGTAGATGGGTTATTGGGTGTAGATGGGTTATTGGGTGTAGATGGGTTATTGGGTGTAGATGGGTTATTGGGTTATTGGGTGTAGATGGGTTATTGGGTGTAGATGGGTTATTGGGTTATTGGGTGTAGATGGGTTATTGGGTGTAGATGGGTTATTGGGTGTAGATGGGTTATTGGGTGTAGATGGGTTATTGGGTGTAGATGGGTTATTGGGTTATTGGGTGTAGATGGGTTATTGGGTGTAGATGGGTTATTGGGTGTAGATGGGTTATTGGGTGTAGATGGGTTATTGGCTGTAGATGGGTTATTGGGTTATTGGGTGTAGATGGGTTATTGGGTGTAGATGGGTTATTGGGTGTAGATGGGTTATTGGGTGTAGATGGGTTATTGGGTTATTGGGTGTAGATGGGTTATTGGGTGTAGATGGGTTATTGGGTTATTGGGTGTAGATGGGTTATTGGGTGTAGATGGGTTATTGGGTGTAGATGGGTTATTGGGTGTAGATGGGTTATTGGGTTATTGGGTGTAGATGGGTTATTGGGTTATTGGGTGTAGATGGGTTATTGGGTGTAGATGGGTTATTGGGTTATTGGGTGTAGATGGGTTATTGGGTTATTGGATGTAGATGGGTTATTGGGTGTAGATGGGTTATTGGGTGTAGATGGGTTATTGGCTGTAGATGGGTTATTGGGTTATTGGGTGTAGATGGGTTATTGGGTGTAGATGGGTTATTGGGTGTAGATGGGTTATTGGGTTATTGGGTGTAGATGGGTTATTGGGTGTAGATGGGTTATTGGGTGTAGATGGGTTATTGGGTGTAGATGGGTTATTGGGTTATTGGGTGTAGATGGGTTATTGGGTGTAGATGGGTTATTGGGTTATTGGGTGTAGATGGGTTATTGGGTTATTGGGTGTAGATGGGTTATTGGGTGTAGATGGGTTATTGGGTTATTGGGTGTAGATGGGTTATTGGGTGTAGATGGGTTATTGGGTGTAGATGGGTTATTGGGTGTAGATGGGTTATTGGGTTATTGGGTGTAGATGGGTTATTGGGTGTAGATGGGTTATTGGGTGTAGATGGGTTATTGGGTGTAGATGGGTTATTGGGTTATTGGGTGTAGATGGGTTATTGGGTTATTGGGTGTAGATGGGTTATTGGGTTATTGGGTGTAGATGGGTTATTGGGTGTAGATGGGTTATTGGGTTATTGGGTGTAGATGGGTTATTGGGTTATTGGATGTAGATGGGTTATTGGGTTATTGGGTGTAGATGGGTTATTGGGTGTAGATGGGTTATTGGCTGTAGATGGGTTATTGGGTTATTGGGTGTAGATGGGTTATTGGGTGTAGATGGGTTATTGGGTGTAGATGGGTTATTGGGTTATTGGGTGTAGATGGGTTATTGGGTGTAGATGGGTTATTGGGTTATTGGGTGTAGATGGGTTATTGGGTGTAGATGGGTTATTGGGTTATTGGGTGTAGATGGGTTATTGGGTGTAGATGGGTTATTGGGTGTAGATGGGTTATTGGGTTATTGGGTGTAGATGGGTTATTGGGTGTAGATGGGTTATTGGGTGTAGATGGGTTATTGGGTGTAGATGGGTTATTGGGTGTAGATGGGTGAGAAAACAAATGTACTGTAACAACAAAACGTCTATTTAATACATCTAGAATTCAGGCTGTAACAACAAAACGGCCTTCATGAACCTCCACACCTCAACAGCGCAATACACGCTGTGGTAACCGGGACAACGGCGTATTAAACACCCCAGTGGCGGGTGAAGTGATCATCCATTGTGGTCCACTGGGCCTTACATACTCTACCGCAGTTCCACCTCCGACACGCCAAAACAACCGCTATGCAGATCAGTGGAGGCTGCTGATGGGAGGAGGACTCATAATAATGAGATCCTGTTGAATTCAATTCATAGCTTTGTGTAAATTAGAGAAGACATCCATAGCAGAGATACATCATGTAGTGTTAAATGCTTTATTATATGTACCTTCAAAATCACCTCAGACTGCATTTACTGATTGACAGACAGAATAACTCACTGGTTCTTCTTCTACTACAATGTGAGTCACAGTGGATTCATGTATTGTCGGCACAAAGAGCTGTGTAGCCAACACTCCATCAATTTCACACCAAGAATAGACAGGTATGTTTACTGTAACTCCTGATTGGCTCAGTTTGTCTCATAGCTAAGAGGTCAGAGTTCAGGGGTTAAAGTTCACCCCTCCTGCACTGCGTTCACTGTGTAGAGGTCACTGCGGCGTTGGGCTGTGATGGGGATCTGTTGACGAACGTTGGCCAAATACTGCAGGTCTGAAAAACACAGACCACATAGGGGATAGATAGATTAGATAGATAGATACTTTATTGATCCCCGAGGGGAAATTTCTTTGTAAAGCAGCTACAACAAAACACAGGGCAGGTGCAAAATGCCAGAATGAAAATACACAAAAGACAGATAGTATAGAAATACAAGAAGTCTGGAGTGCAAAAAAGCTATAAAAAGACATTACATAGTATGGGTGGTTGGCTGAATATGTACACTATACATTGGTGGATGGTGCATGGTTAACTATACTACAGTCGTGGCCAAAAGTTGAGAATGACACAAGTATTGGTCTCCACAAAGTTTGCTGCCTCAGTGTTGATGATGGCAATTTGCATATACTCCAGAATGTCATGAAGAGTGATCAGATGAATTGCAATTAATTGCAAAGTCCCTCTTGCCATGAAAATGAACTTAATCCCCCACTGCATTTCAGCCTTGCCACAAAAGGACCAGCTGCCATCATGTCAGTGATTGTCTCATTAACACAGGTGAGAGTGTTGACGAGGACAAGGCTGGAGATCACTCTGTCATGCTGATTGAGTCAGAATAACAGACTGGAAGCTTTAAAAGGAGGGTGGTGCTTGAAATCATTGTTCTTCCTCTGTCAACCATGGTTACCTGCAAGGAAACACGTGCCGTCATCATTGCTTTGCACAAAAAGGGCTTCACAGATATTGCTGCTGGTAAGATTGCACCTAAATCAACCATTTATCGGATCATCAAGAACTTCAAGGAGAGAGGTTCAATTGTTGTGAAGAAGGCGTCAGGGCGCCCAAGAAAGTCCAGCAAGCGCCAGGACCGTCTCCTAAAGTTGATTCAGCAGTGCAGAGCTTGCTCAAGAATGGCAGCAGGCAGGTGTGAGTGCATCTGCATGCACAGTGAGGCGAAGACTTTTGGAGGATGGCCTGGTGTCAAGAAGGGCAGCAAAGAAGCCACTTCTCTCCAGGAACAACATCAGGGACAGACTGATATTCTGCAAAAGGTACAGGGATTGGACTGCTGAGGACTGGGGTAGAGTCATTTTCTCTGATGAATCCCCTTTCCGATTGTTTGGGCAATCCGGAAAACACCTTGTCTGGAGAAGACAAGGTGAGCGCTACCATCAGTCCTGTGTCATGCCAACAGTAAAGCATCCTGAGACCATTCATGTGTGGGGTTGCTTCTCAGCCAAGGGAGTGGGCTCACTCACAATTTAGCCTAAGAACACAGCCATGAATAAAGAATGGTACCAACACATCCTCCGAGAGCAACTTCTCCCAACCATCCAAGAACAGTTTGGTGACGACCAATGCCTTTTCCAGCATGATGGAGCACCTTGCCATAAGGCAAAAGTGATAACTAAGTGGCTCGGGGAACAAAACATCAACATTTTGGTTTCATGGCCAGGAAACTCCCCAGACCTTAATCCCATTGAGAGCTTGTGGTCGATCCTCAAGAGGTGGGTGGACAAAAAAAACAAAAAAACAACTTCTGACAAACTCCAAGCATTGATTATGCAAGAATGGCCTGCCATCCGTCAGGATGTGGCCCAGAAGTTAATTGACAGAATGCCAGGGCGGATTGCAGAGGTCTTGAAAAAGAAGGGTCAACACTGCAAATATTGACTCTTTGCATAAACTGAATGTCATTGTCAATGAAAGCCTTTGACACTTATGGAATACTTGTAATTATACTTCAGTGTACCATAGTAACTACTGACATAAAGATCTAAGAACACTGAAGCAGCAAACTTTGTGGAGACCAATACTTGTGTCATTCTCAAAACTTTGGCTACGACTGTATACAGGTCGATGGCAGAGAAATACTTCAATAGCTAAAAGTGCATATGATATAAGTAAGGGTAATAATAGTTTACTTAATATACAGACGGGCTAAATGAACAGGTAAGTTAATATTTTGCCTGGTTAAATTAACTGTACAGGTAAATATACAGTTAAAATTTACAGTTAAGTGAATATTAGATAGATAGTACTTTATTGATCCCCCGGGGGGGAAATTTCATGAGCGTGGTTACATTAACTGTACAGGTAAATGACAGAAGAGATACTTAAATAGCTAAATGTGTGTATGATATAATTTAGGGTAATAATTCCCTTAAAATACAGTCCTTAGTGCGCAGGGTTTAATTACAGATAAATGCACGTATTGCACATTCGATATACTAAAAGCAATGAAAAAAGATACAACTGACAGGATACTAATATGCATTCCTGAGTGAAAGACTACGTAAGTTAGGTCCAAGAATTACTTACAATATTGCACGTGATATGATATAACAACTGTACATGAATATGTATATACAGACCTGAATGAATAAATAAGTCCTGAGTGAATGAGTGATTACAGACCAGAGTTACTCACGGATGGATGCATAATTGTTAAACTAGGTTCTAACACCCCAACAGTTCCAGGTCTATGTTGCTGACGGCACGGCACCCCGGTGAGGCATTAAACAGTCTAATAGCCGCCGGCAGGAAGGACCTCCTGTAGCGCTCTCTGGCACACCGTGGTGGGATCAGTCTGTGACTGAAGGTGCTCCTCTGCGTCACAACCATGGCATGCAGAGGGTGGGTGACGTTGTCCATGATGGCCAGCAGTTTGGCCAGGATCCGTCTCTCCACCACCTCTCTCCACCAGGCTAATCCCCAGAACAGAGCTAGCCTTCCTGATCAGCTTATTTACCCGAGAAGCATCACCAGCCTTTATGTTGGCGCCCCAGCACACCACTGCAAAAAGACTGGTAGAATGTATGTAGTAGTTTACTGCACACGTTGAAGGACCCGAGCCTCCTCAGAAAGTAGTCTGCTCTGGCCCTTTTTGTACAGAGCCCCGGTGTTACCAGCCCATTCCAGCCTGTTGTCCATATGGACTCCCAGGAACTTGTATGACCCAACCATTTCCACATCCATCCCCTGTATAGGGACTGCAGTCAGTTGTGCCTTGGTTCTCCTGAAGTCCACCACCATCTCCTTTGTTTTGCTGATGTTGAGCTGAAGGTGGTTCTGCTCACACCACAACACAAAGTCACTGATTGTGCTCCTGTACTCCTCCTCCTGCCCACCCCTGATGCACCCTACAATTGCGGAGTCATCCGAGAACTTCTGTAGGTGGCATGTTTCAGAGTTATATCTGAAGTCCGAGGTGTAGAGGGTAAACAGGAAGGGCCCGTTCTGACACACAGCTCTGTAGTCGCACAAATTGTGGCCTAACGGTCAGGTAGTCTGTGACCCAGGAGACTAAGGGTGCTTCCACTTTCATCCTCTCCATCTTCTCACCAAGTAGCAGGGGCTGAATGGTGTTGAAGGCACTGGAGAAGTCAAAAAACACAACCCTCACAGTGCAACCTGCGTTGTCCAGGTGAGAGTAGGCCCTCTGCAGAAGGTAGATGATTGCATCATCCACCCCGATGTTGCGCTGGTATGCAAACTGCAGGGGGTCCATTGATGAACACACCAGGGGTCTGAGGTGAGCGAGGACTAACCTTTCCAGGGTCTTCATGATGTGGGATGTTAGCGCTACAGGTCTGAAGTCATTCAGGACAGTGGGGTGTGCCTTCTTGGGCACTGGGACGAGGCAGGATGTTTTCCACAGCACAGGGACCCTTTCTAGGCTCAGGCTAAGGTTGAAAAGACGCTGGAGTATTCCACACAGTTGGTCAGCACAGACCCTAAGCACCCTTGGGCTGATGCCATCGGGGCCCCACGCTTTCCACTGATGTAGTCTCTCCAGCTCTCGCTTCACTTGGTTGGTGGTGAAAGCCAGCCCCGGTGGGGAGGTGGGGGGAAGGGGGGTGTTGAGGATCAGTGCTGGCTCAAATCAAATCAAACTACAATTATCACATGCGCTGAATACAACAGGTCTTACTGTAAAATGCTCTTAACCAACAACGCAGTTCAAGAAAGAGAAAATACATTCATAAAAGTAACACAATAACACACACACACACGTATACAGTGGCAAGAAAAAGTATGTGAACCCTTTAGAATGACCTGGATTTCTGCATAAATTGGTCATAAGTCACAACAACAGACAAACACAGTCTGCTTAAACTAATAACACACAAACAATTATACGTTTTCATGTCTTTATTGAACACACTGTGTAAACAGTCACAGTGCAGGGTGGGGAAAGTATGTGAACCCTTGGATTTAATAACTTGTTGACCCTCCTTTGGCAGCAATAACCTCAACCAAACGTTTTCTGTAGTTGTGGATCAGATCTGCACAACGGTCAGGAGGACCATTCCTCTTTACAAAACTGTTTCAGTTCAGCAATATTTTGGGGATGTCTGGTGTGAACCGCTCTCTTGAGGTCATGCCACAGCATCTCGATGTGGTTGAGGTCAGTACTCTGACTGGGCCGCTCCAGAAGGCATATTTTCTTCTGTTGAAGCCATTCTGTTGTTGATTTACTTGTGTGTTTTGGGTCTCAAACTTCTGTTGAGCTTCAATTGGCGGACAGATACTTTCTCCTGCAAAATGTCTTGATAACAAGCTATCCAGGCCCTGGACGCAATATGCGTGTGTGTGTGTGAGCGTGTGTGTTATATGAGTGTCAGTGTAGTATGTGTGGGTAGAGTCCAGTGAGTGTGTGGGTAGAGTCCAGTGAGTGTGTGGGTAGAGTCCAGTGAGTGTGTGGGTAGAGTCCAGTGAGTGTGTGGGTAGAGTCCAGTGAGTGTGTGGGTAGAGTCCAGTGAGTGTGTGGGTAGAGTCCAGTGAGTGTGTGGGTAGAGTCCAGTGAGTGTGTGGGTAGAGTCCAGTGAGTGTGTGGGTAGAGTCCAGTGAGTGACTATGCATAGATAAGGTGATCAGGCCTTCCACTGTTGTGTCGTCAGCAAACTTAAGGATGGTGTTGGAGTCGTGCTTAGCCATGCAGTCATGGGTGAACAGGGAGTACAGAAGGGGACTGAGCACGCAACCCTGAGGTGCCCCAGTGTTGAGGATCAGCGTGGCAGATGTGTTGTTACCTTCCCTTACCACCTGGGGGTGGCCCGTCAGGAAGTCCAGGATCCAGTTGCAGAGGGAGGTGTTTAGTCCCAGGGTCCTTAGCTTAGTGATGAGCTTTGAGGGCACTATGGTGTTGAACGCTGAGCTGTAGTCAATGAATAGCATTCTCACGTAGGTGTTCCTTTTGTCCAGGTAAGAAAGGGTAGTGTGGAGTGCAATAGAGATTGCATCATCTGTGGATCTGTTGGTGCGGTATGTGAATTGGAGTGAGTCTAGGAATTCCGTGATGATGGTGTTAATGTGAGTCATGACCAGCCTTTCAAAGCACTTCATGGCTACAGACGTGAGTGCTACGGGGCGGTAATAATTTAGGCAGGTTACATTAGCTTCCTTCCTACACATTCGGTCAGGGAGAGGTTGAAAATGTCAGTGAAGACACTTGTCAGTTGGTCCACGCATGCTTTGAGTACACGTCCTGGTAATCCGTCTGGCCCCTGCATCTTTGTGAATGTTGACCTGTTTAAAGGTCTTGCTCACATCGGCTACCGAGAGCGCTATCACACAGTCATCTGGAACAGCTGGTGCTCTCATGCATGCTTCAGTGTAGCTTGCCTTGAAGCGAGCATAAAAGGCATTTAGCTCGTCTGGTAGGCTTGTGTCACTGGGTAGCTCACGGCTGGGTTTCCCTTTGTAGTCAGCTTATTATTCTACCTCAGGCAAGCAATACCTCAAGACTTCTTTAATATTAGACATTGTGCACCAGCCGCCCCTCGTCTGTCCTGGCGATGCATGGAAATCCCGCCAGCTCTATATTTTCTGTGTCGTCGTTCAGCCACGTCGTATTACAGTTTTTAATGTCTCGTTGGTAGGATATCCTTGATCGTAGATCATCCACTTTATTTTCCAATAAATGCCCGTTGGCAGCCCGACCTCCACCCCCTTTTTCTCTGTCTTTTCTTCATGAAAATGACAGGGGTTTGGGCCCGTTCCTGAGAAAGCAGTATATCCTTTGCGTCAGACTCGTTAAAGAATAAACCTTTGTCCGGTTCGAGGTCAGTAATCGCTGTTCTGATGTCTAGAAGTTATTTTCGGTCATAAGAGACGGTAGCAGCAACATTATGTACACAATAAGTACAAAAATAACATAGTTGGTTAAGAGGCTGTAAAAAACGGCATCCCTTCGGCACCATTTCAAAATCTCAATCTACATTTACATAATTAAATGGATAACAGTGCTGGCTCAGTGCCCTCAGATTATAGAGTAGTTAAATGGATAACAGTGCTGGCTCAGTGCCCTCAGATTATAGAGTAGTTAAATGGATAACAGTGCTGGCTCAGTGCCCTCAGATTATAGAGTAGTTAAATGGATAACAGTGCTGGCTCAGTGCCCTCAGATTATAGAGTAGTTAAATGGATAACAGTGCTGGCTCAGTGCCCTCAGATTATAGAGTAGTTAAATGGATAACAGTGCTGGCTCAGTGCCCTCAGATTATAGAGTAGTTAAATGGATAACAGTGCTGGCTCAGTGCCCTCAGATTATAGAGTAGTTAAATGGATAACAGTGCTGGCTCAGTGCCCTCAGATTATAGAGTAGTTAAATGGATAACAGTGCTGGCTCAGTGCCCTCAGATTATAGAGTAGTTAAATGGATAACAGTGCTGGCTCAGTGCCCTCAGATTATAGAGTAGTTAAATGGATAACAGTGCTGGCTCAGTGCCCTCAGATTATAGAGTAATTTGCCTATCCCTCTCTGATATCCCTCAACCCGGTTCACCCAGAAAGAATCTGATGGAAAGGTTTGCAATAAAAGCTCTCACAGTTCTAGAACTACAGAACCCCTCACAAAGAGGTTTAGGAACACTCAACCACACTGAACCCCTCACAAAGAGGTTTAGGAACACTCAACCACACTGAACCCCTCACAAAGAGGTTTAGGACCACTCAACCACACTGAACCCCTCACAAAGAGGTTTAGGACCACTCAACCACACTGAACCCCTCACAAAGAGGTTTAGGACCACTCAACCACACTGAACCCCTCACAAAGAGGTTTAGGAACACTCAACCACACTGAACCACTCTGGTACCACTCACCAATGTCTGCGTAAACAACAGTCTCTTCAGACCCCGCCTTAGATATCACCTCTCCCCTGTCATGATAGATGTTACCGTTATAAATGCTTTCAATCACATCACACATCCAATAAAACACATTCTGTACACAGGACATGACTGGCCTTGGTGGCAACGTGCTGTCTAGTACTCACCAGGGGCTAACGACAGTGCTGTGGCCCCAGGCTCTCTAGTACTCACCAGGGGCTAACGACAGTGCTGTGGCCCCAGGCTCTCTAGTACTCACCAGGGGCTAACAACAGTGCTGTGACCCCAGGCTCTCTAGTACTCACCAGGGGCTAACGACAGTGCTGTGGCCCCAGGCTCTCTAGTACTCACCAGGGGCTAACGACAGTGCTGTGGCCCCAGGCTCTCTAGTACTCACCAGGGGCTAACGACAGTGCTGTGGCCCCAGGCTCTCTAGTACTCAACAGGGGCTAACGACAGTGCTGTGACCCCAGGCTCTCTAGTACTCACCAGGGGCTAACGACAGTGCTGTGACCCCAGGCTCTCTAGTACTCACCAGGGGCTAACGACAGTGCTGTGACCCCAGGCTCTCTAGTACTCACCAGGGGCTAACGACAGTGCTGTGACCCCAGGCTCTCTAGTACTCACCAGGGGCTAACAACAGTGCTGTGACCCCAGGCTCTCTAGTACTCACCAGGGGCTAACAACAGTGCTGTGACCCCAGGCTCTCTAGTACTCACCAGGGGCTAACAACAGTGCTGTGACCCCAGGCTCTCTAGTACTCACCAGAGGATAACAACAGTGCTGTGACCCCAGGCTCTCTAGTACTCACCAGAGGATAACAACAGTGCTGTGACCCCAGGCTCTCTAGTACTCACCAGAGGATAACAACAGTGCTGTGACCCCAGGCTCTCTAGTACTCACCAGAGGATAACAACAGTGCTGTGACCCCAGGCTCTCTAGTACTCACCAGAGGATAACGACAGTGCTGTGACCCCAGGCTCTCTAGTACTCACCAGGGGCTAACAACAGTGCTGTGACCCCAGGCTCTCTAGTACTCACCAGAGGATAACAACAGTGCTGTGGCCCCAGGCTCTCTAGTACTCACTTTATTTAACTAGGCAAGTCAGTTAAGAACAAATTCTTATTTACAATGACGGTCTACTCCGGACAAACCCAGACAACGCTGGCCCAATCACGGCCGGATGTGATACACCAGGGGCTAACCACAGTGCTGTGACCCCAGGCTCTCTAGTACTCACCAGGGGCTAACCACAGTGCTGTGACCCCAGGCTCTCTAGTACTCACCAGGGGCTAACAACAGTGCTGTGGCCCCAGGCTCTCTAGTACTCACCAGGGGCTAACGACAGTGCTGTGACCCCAGGCTCTCTAGTACTCACCAGGGGCTAACCACAGTGCTGTGACCCCAGGCTCTCTAGTACTCACCAGGGGCTAACGACAGTGCTGTGACCCCAGGCTCTCTAGTACTCACCAGGGGCTAACAACAGTGCTGTGACCCCAGGCTCTCTAGTACTCACCAGGGGCTAACGACAGTGCTGTGACCCCAGGCTCTCTAGTACTCACCAGAGGATAACGACAGTGCTGTGACCCCAGGCTCTCTAGTACTCACCAGGGGCTAACAACAGTGCTGTGACCCCAGGCTCTCTAGTACTCACCAGGGGCTAACAACAGTGCTGTGACCCCAGGCTCTCTAGTACTCACCAGGGGCTAACCACAGTGCTGTGGCCCCAGGCAACGTAGGAGGCCGTCTCATCTCTGGCAGGGGAAGCTGTGGCCACGTACACCTGGTTATCAACCGCCCTGGTAGGGAAAGGGACAGACAGACAAGAGTCTGAGTTAAGGACCACACACAACGCAGTGAATGTTGCTCTACCGCTCATCAGTCTGCCGTTGGTTCGGTATGTTTTATAGAACACCTGCTGGTGGATTTCAGCAATTCAAGTTTAGTTTAAGTAACAGTGAAATGCTTAACTTGCATTAAGCACTACCCAACAGTGCAGTATATAGGGCTGAAAGGTGACCAGCAGCAGGATATACATGTAAACAGGCTGTAAACAGGGCTGAAAGGTGACCAGCAGCAGGATATACATGTAAACAGGCTGTAAACAGGGCTGAAAGGTGACCAGCAGCTGGATATACATGTAAACAGGCTGTAAACAGGGCTGAAAGGTGACCAGCAGCAGGATATACATGTAAACAGGCTGTAAACAGGGCTGAAAGGTGACTAGCAGCAGGATATACATGTAAACAGGCTGTAAACAGGGCTGAAAGGTGACCAGCAGCAGGATATACATGTAAACAGGGCTGAAAGGTGACTAGCAGCAGGATATACATGTAAACAGGCTGTAAACAGGGCTGAAAGGTGACTAGCAGCAGGATATACATGTAAACAGGCTGTAAACAGGGCTGAAAGGTGACTAGCAGCAGGATATACATGTAAACAGGCTGTAAACAGGGCTGAAAGGTGACTAGCAGCAGGATATACATGTAAACAGGCTGTAAACAGGGCTGAAAGGTGACCAGCAGCAGGATATACATGTAAACAGGCTGTAAACAGGGTTGAAAGGTGACCAGCAGCAGGATATACATGTAAACAGGCTGTAAACAGGGCTGAAAGGTGACCAGCAGCAGGATATACATGTAAACAGGCTGTAAACAGGGCTGAAAGGTGACCAGCAGCAGGATATACATGTAAACAGGCTGTAAACAGGGCTGAAAGGTGACCAGCAGCAGGATATACATGTAAACAGGCTGTAAACAGGGCTGAAAGGTGACCAGCAGCAGGATATACATGTAAACAGGCTGTAAACAGGGCTGAAAGGTGACTAGCAGCAGGATATACATGTAAACAGGCTGTAAACAGGGCTGAAAGGTGACCAGCAGCAGGATATACATGTAAACAGGGCTGAAAGGTGACTAGCAGCAGGATATACATGTAAACAGGCTGTAAACAGGGCTGAAAGGTGACTAGCAGCAGGATATACATGTAAACAGGCTGTAAACAGGGCTGAAAGGTGACTAGCAGCAGGATATACATGTAAACAGGCTGTAAACAGGGCTGAAAGGTGACTAGTAGCAGGATATACATGTAAACAGGCTGTAAACAGGGCTGAAAGGTGACCAGCAGCAGGATATACATGTAAACAGGCTGTAAACAGGGCTGAAAGGTGACTAGCAGCAGGATATACATGTAAACAGGGCTGAAAGGTGACTAGCAGCAGGATATACATGTAAACAGGGCTGAAAGGTGACTAGCAGCAGGATATACATGTAAACAGGCTGTAAACAGGGCTGAAAGGTGACTAGCAGCAGGATATACATGTAAACAGGCTGTAAACAGGGCTGAAAGGTGACCAGCAGCAGGATATACATGTAAACAGGCTGTAAACAGGGCTGAAAGGTGACCAGCAGCAGGATATACATGTAAACAGGCTGTAAACAGGGCTGAAAGGTGACCAGCAGCAGGATATACATGTAAACAGGCTGTAAACAGGGCTGAAAGGTGACCAGCAGCAGGATATACATGTAAACAGGCTGTAAACAGGGCTGAAAGGTGACCAGCAGCAGGATATACATGTAAACAGGCTGTAAACAGGGCTGAAAGGTGACCAGCAGCAGGATATACATGTAAACAGGCTGTAAACAGGGCTGAAAGGTGACCAGCAGCAGGATATACATGTAAACAGGCTGTAAACAGGGCTGAAAGGTGACTAGCAGCAGGATATACATGTAAACAGGCTGTAAACAGGGCTGAAAGGTGACCAGCAGAAGGATATACATGTAAACAGGGCTGAAAGGTGACTAGCAGCAGGATATACATGTAAACAGGCTGTAAACAGGGCTGAAAGGTGACTAGCAGCAGGATATACATGTAAACAGGCTGTAAACAGGGCTGAAAGGTGACTAGCAGCAGGATATACATGTAAACAGGCTGTAAACAGGGCTGAAAGGTGACTAGTAGCAGGATATACATGTAAACAGGCTGTAAACAGGGCTGAAAGGTGACCAGCAGCAGGATATACATGTAAACAGGCTGTAAACAGGGCTGAAAGGTGACTAGCAGCAGGATATACATGTAAACAGGGCTGAAAGGTGACTAGCAGCAGGATATACATGTAAACAGGCTGTAAACAGGGCTGAAAGGTGACCAGCAGCAGGATATACATGTAAACAGGCTGTAAACAGGGCTGAAAGGTGACCAGCAGCAGGATATACATGTAAACAGGCTGTAAACAGGGCTGAAAGGTGACCAGCAGCAGGATATACATGTAAACAGGCTGTAAACAGGGCTGAAAGGTGACCAGCAGCAGGATATACATGTAAACAGGCTGTAAACAGGGCTGAAAGGTGACCAGCAGCAGGATATACATGTAAACAGGCTGTAAACAGGGCTGAAAGGTGACTAGCAGCAGGATATACATGTAAACAGGCTGTAAACAGGGCTGAAAGGTGACCAGCAGCAGGATATACATGTAAACAGGCTGTAAACAGGGCTGAAAGGTGACCAGCAGCAGGATATACATGTAAACAGGCTGTAAACAGGGCTGAAAGGTGACTAGCAGCAGGATATACATGTAAACAGGCTGTAAACAGGGCTGAAAGGTGACCAGCAGCAGGATATACATGTAAACAGGCTGTAAACAGGGCTGAAAGGTGACCAGCAGCAGGATATACATGTAAACAGGCTGTAAACAGGGCTGAAAGGTGACTAGCAGCAGGATATACATGTAAACAGGGCTGAAAGGTGACTAGCAGCAGGATATACATGTAAACAGGGCTGAAAGGTGACTAGCAGCAGGATATACATGTAAACAGGCTGTAAACAGGGCTGAAAGGTGACTAGCAGCAGGATATACATGTAAACAGGCTGTAAACAGGGCTGAAAGGTGACCAGCAGCAGGATATACATGTAAACAGGCTGTAAACAGGGCTGAAAGGTGACCAGCAGCAGGATATACATGTAAACAGGCTGTAAACAGGGCTGAAAGGTGACCAGCAGCAGGATATACATGTACACAGGCTGTAAACAGGGCTGAAAGGTGACTAGCAGCAGGATATACATGTAAACAGGCTGTAAACAGGGCTGAAAGGTGACCAGCAGCAGGATATACATGTAAACAGGCTGTAAACAGGGCTGAAAGGTGACCAGCAGCAGGATATACATGTAAACAGGCTGTAAACAGGGCTGAAAGGTGACCAGCAGCAGGATATACATGTAAACAGGCTGTAAACAGGGCTGAAAGGTGACTAGCAGCAGGATATACATGTAAACAGGCTGTAAACAGGGCTGAAAGGTGACCAGCAGCAGGATATACATGTAAACAGGGCTGAAAGGTGACTAGCAGCAGGATATACATGTAAACAGGCTGTAAACAGGGCTGAAAGGTGACTAGTAGCAGGATATACATGTAAACAGGCTGTAAACAGGGCTGAAAGGTGACTAGCAGCAGGATATACATGTAAACAGGGCTGAAAGGTGACTAGCAGCAGGATATACATGTAAACAGGGCTGAAAGGTGACTAGCAGCAGGATATACATGCAAACAGGCTGTAAACAGGGCTGAAAGGTGACTAGCAGCAGGATATACATGTAAACAGGCTGTAAACAGGGCTGAAAGGTGACCAGCAGAAGGATATACATGTAAACAGGCTGTAAACAGGGCTGAAAGGTGACCAGCAGCAGGATATACATGTAAACAGGCTGTAAACAGGGCTGAAAGGTGACCAGCAGCAGGATATACATGTAAACAGGCTGTAAACAGGGCTGAAAGGTGACCAGCAGCAGGATATACATGTAAACAGGCTGTAAACAGGGCTGAAAGGTGACCAGCAGCAGGATATACATGCAAACAGGCTGTAAACAGGGCTGAAAGGTGACCAGCAGCAGGATATACATGCAAACAGGCTGTAAACAGGGCTGAAAGGTGACCAGCAGCAGGATATACATGCAAACAGGCTGTAAACAGGGCTGAAAGGTGACCAGCAGCAGGATATACATGTAAACAGGGCTGAAAGGTGACCAGCAGCAGGATATACATGTAAACAGGCTGTAAACAGGGCTGAAAGGTGACCAGCAGCAGGATATACATGTAAACAGGCTGTAAACAGGGCTGAAAGGTGACTAGCAGCAGGATATACATGTAAACAGGCTGTAAACAGGGCTGAAAGGTGACCAGCAGCAGGATATACATGTAAACAGGGCTGAAAGGTGACTAGCAGCAGGATATACATGTAAACAGGCTGTAAACAGGGCTGAAAGGTGACTAGCAGCAGGATATACATGTAAACAGGCTGTAAACAGGGCTGAAAGGTGACTAGATAGATAGATAGATAGATAGATAGGTACTTTATTGATCCCCCGGGGGGGAAATTTCATTATCCTAAACTCATCCTTCTTCTTCCTCCAAACACGACGAGTGGAGTTTAGACCAAAAAGCTCTATTTTTGTCTCATCAGACCACATGACCTTCTCCCATTCCTCCTCTGGATCATCCAGATGGTCATTGGCAAACTTCAGATGGGCCTGGACATGCGCTGGCTTGAGCAGGGGGACCTTGCGTGCGCTGCAGGATTTTAATCCATGACGGCGTAGTGTGTTACTAATGGTTTTCTTTGAGACTGTGGTCCCAGCTCTCTTCAGGTCATTGACCAGGTCCTGCCGTGTAGTTCTGGGCTGATCCCTCACCTTCCTCATGATCATTGATGCCCCACGAGGTGAGATCTTGCATGGTGCCCCAGACCGAGGGAGATTGACCGTCATCTTGAACTTCTTCCATTTTCTAATAATTGCGCCAACAGTTGTTGCCTTCTCACTAAGCTGCTTGCCTATTGTCCTGTAGCCCATCCCAGCCTTGTGCAGGTCTACAATTTTATCCCTGATGTCCTTACACAGCTCTCTGGCCATTGTGGAGAGGTTGGAGTCTGTTTCATTGAGTGTGTGGACAGGTGTCTTTTATACAGGTAACAAGTTCAAACAGGTGCAGTTAATACAGGTAATGAGTGGAGAACAGGAGGGCTTTTTAAAGAAAAACTAACAGGTCTGTGAGAGCCGGAATTCTTACTGGTTGGTAGGTGATCAAATACTTATGTCATGCAATAAAATGCAAATTAATTATTTAAAAATCATACAATGTGATTTTCTGGATTTTTGATTCCGTCTCTCACAGTTGAAGTGTACCTATGATAAAAAATTTCAGACCTCTACATGCTTTGTAAGTAGGAAAACCTGCAAAATCGGCAGTGTATCAAATACTTGTTCTCCCCACTGTACATGTAAACAGGGCTGGGAAGTGACTAGTAGCAGGATATTCATGTACACAGGGCTGGAAAGTGACTGGTAGTAGGAATATATAAATACTATGGTAATATACTAAATGGTAATATAAACGTGTAAACAGGAGTAATAGTGACTAGTAGCAGGATAAATAGTAATGGTGCTAGGTACTCTCGTCCAGAAAACACTACCGGTGTCTGAGCCTTCAGGATGGCATGACACTACCAGTGTGTCTGAGCCTTCAGGATGGCATGACACTACCAGTGTCTGAGCCTTCAGGATGGCATGACACTACCAGTGTGTCCGAGCCTTCAGGATGGCATGACACTACCAGTGTGTCTGAGCCTTCAGGATGGCATGACACTACCAGTGTGTCTGAGCCTTCAGGATGGCATGACACTACCAGTGTGTCTGAGCCTTCAGGATGGCATGACACTACCAGTGTCTGAGCCTTCAGGATGGCATGACACTACCAGTGTGTCTGAGCCTTCAGGATGGCATGACACTACCAGTGTGTCTGAGCCTTCAGGATGGCATGACACTACCAGTGTGTCTGAGCCTTCAGGATGGCATGACACTACCAGTGTGTCTGAGCCTTCAGGATGGCATGACACTACCAGTGTGTCTGAGCCTTCAGGATGGCATGACACTACCAGTGTGTCTGAGCCTTCAGGATGGCATGACACTACCAGTGTGTCTGAGCCTTCAGGATGGCATGACACTACCAGTGTGTCTGAGCCTTCAGGATGGCATGACACTACCAGTGTGTCTGAGCCTTCAGGATGGCATGACACTACCAGTGTGTCTGAGCCTTCAGGATGGCATGACACTACCAGTGTGTCTGAGCCTTCAGGATGGCATGACACTACCAGTGTGTCTGAGCCTTCAGGATGGCATGACACTACCAGTGTGTCTGAGCCTTCAGGATGGCATGACACTACCAGTGTGTCTGAGCCTTCAGGATGGCATGACACTACCAGTGTGTCTGAGCCTTCAGGATGGCATGACACTACCAGTGTGTCCGAGCCTTCAGGATGGCATGACACTACCAGTGTGTCCGAGCCTTCAGGATGGCATGACACTACCAGTGTGTCCGAGCCTTCAGGATGGCATGACACTACCAGTGTGTCCGAGCCTTCAGGATGGCATGACACTACCAGTGTGTCTGAGCCTTCAGGATGGCATGACACTACCAGTGTGTCTGAGCCTTCAGGATGGCATGACACTACCAGTGTGTCTGAGCCTTCAGGATGGCATGACACTACCAGTGTGTCTGAGCCTTTAGGATGGCATGACACTACCAGTGTGTCTGAGCCTTCAGGATGGCATGACACTACCAGTGTGTCCGAGCCTTCAGGATGGCATGACACTACCAGTGTGTCCGAGCCTTCAGGATGGCATGACACTACCAGTGTGTCCGAGCCTTCAGGATGGCATGACACTACCAGTGTGTCCGAGCCTTCAGGATGGCATGACACTACCAGTGTGTCCGAGCCTTCAGGATGGCATGACACTACCAGTGTGTCTGAGCCTTCAGGATGGCATGACACTACCAGTGTGTCTGAGGCTTCAGGATGGCATGACACTACCAGTGTGTCTGAGCCTTCAGGATGGCATGACACTACCAGTGTGTCTGAGCCTTTAGGATGGCATGACACTACCAGTGTGTCTGAGCCTTTAGGATGGCATGACACTACCAGTGTGTCTGAGCCTTTAGGATGGCATGACACTACCAGTGTGTCTGAGCCTTCAGGATGGCATGACACTACCAGTGTGTCTGAGCCTTCAGGATGGCATGACACTACCAGTGTGTCTGAGCCTTTAGGATGGCATGACACTACCAGTGTGTCTGAGCCTTCAGGATGGCATGACACTACCAGTGTGTCTGAGCCTTTAGGATGGCATGACACTACCAATGTGTCTGAGCCTTTAGGATGGCATGGGCAGAAGAGAGCAGGACACAGCAAATGATTTTAAAGTGGAAAATGACTTAATAGAAACTGGTTTCATAAACCCTTGGTCTTCTAAGATGTTCACCAACCTTCCTCTCTGCAGCAGTTCCCAGTGGGCTGGCCCGGTGGTCATGTTGAAGGCTCCAGGGTAGACCAACAGCTGACATCCTGATGGAACACAGATAACCATAAAAACAACATCCTCACTGTCCATTCACTGCAAATTCAATACATTTCCTAGCTCATGTTTTATTTTATATACAGTACCAGTCAAAAGTTTTAGAACACCTGCTCATTCAAGGGTTTTTCTCTATTTTTACTATTTTTTTACATTGTAGAATAATAGTGAAGACATCAACACTATGAAATAACACATATGGAATCATGTAGTAACCAACAGTCCATATATCACATATTATGTCAACAACAGCTTAAATAAGCAAAGAGAAACAACAGTCCATCATTACTTTAAGATATGAAGGTCAGTCAATACGGAAAATGTCAAGAACTTTGAAGGTTTCTTCAAGTGCAGTCAGTCACAAAACCATCAAGCGCTCTCATGAGGACCGTCACAGGAATGGAAGACCCAGAGTTACCTCTGCTGCAGTGTTAAGTTCATTAGAGTTACCAGCCTCAGATTGTAGCCCAAATAAATGCTTCACAGAGTTCAATTATTCTTTTTTTTTTTTTTTTTTTTCACCTTTATTTAACCAGGTAGGTCAGTTGAGAACAAGTTCTCATTTGCAACTGTGACCTGGCCAAGACAAAGCAAAGCAGTGTGACAAATAACAACACAGAGTTACACATTAAACAAACAGTCAAAAACACAATAGAAAAATCTATATACAGAGTGCAAAATGTAGTGCAAAAATGCAGTAAGGTTAAGAGGTAGAACAATAAATAGACCATAGTGGTGAAATAAATTACAGATTATCATCATTAACACAGGAATGAAGGATGTGCAAATTATGATGTGCAAATAGAGATACTGGAGTGCAAGATTAGCAAAAAAATAAATAAATAAATATGGGGATGAGGTAGTAGGGTGGGCTATTTACAGAAGGGCTGTATACAGGTGCAGTGATCGATAAGCAGCTTTGACAGCTGATGCTTAAAGTTAGTTAAAGTTCGTTCCAGTCATTGGCAGCAGAGAACTGGAAGGAATGGCGGCCAAAGGAGGTGTTGGCTTTGGGGGTGACCAGTGAGATATACCTGCTGGAGCGCATGCTATGGGTAGTTGTTGCTATGGTGACCAGTGAGCTGAGATAGGGCGGGGATTTACATAATAAAGACTTATAGATGACCTGGAGCCAGTGGGTTTGGCGTTGAATATATAATGAAGGCCAGCCAACAAGAGCATACAGGTCGCAGTGGTGGGTAATATATGGGGCTTTGGTAACAAAACGGATGGCACTGTGATAGATTACATCCAATTTGCTGAGCAGAGTGTTGGAGGCTATTTTGTAAATGACATCGCCGAAATCAAGGATCGGTAGGATAGTCAGTTTTACAAGGGCATGTTTGGTAGCATGAGTGAAGGAGGCTTTGTTGCGAAATAGGAAGCCGATTCTGGATTTAATTTTGGATTGGAGATGATTAATGTGAGTCTGGAAGTTGAGTTTACAGTCTAACCAGACACCTAGGTATTTGTAGGTGTCCACATATTCTAAGTCAGACCCGTCCAGAGTAGTGATGATAGTCCGGTGGGCGGGTGCGGGCAGTGTTCGATAGAAAAGCATGCACTTAGTTTTACTAGCATTTAAGAGCAGTTGGAGCCACGGAAGGAGTGTTGTATGGCATTGAAGCTTGTTTGAAGGTTAGTAAACACAGTGTCCAAAGAGGGGCCAGATGTATACAGAATGGTGTCATCTGCGTAGAGATGGATCAGAGAGTCACCAGCAGCGAGAGCGACATCATTGATGTATATAGAGAAAAGGGTTGGCCCAAGAAGTAACAGACACATCTCAACATCAACTGTGTGAATCAGGCCTTCATGGTTGAATTGCTGCAAAGAAACCACTACTAAAGGACACCAATAATAAGAAGAGACTTGTTTGGGCCAAGAAACACGAGCAATGGACATTAGACCAGAGGAAATCTGTCCTTTGGTCTGATGAGTCCAAATTTGAGATTTCTGGTTCCAACCACTGTATTTCTGTGAGATGCAGAGTAGGTGAACGGATGATCACTGCATGTGTGGTTCCCACCGTGAAGCATGGAGGAGGTGTGATGGTGCTTTGCTGGTGACACGGTCTGTGATTTATTTAGAATTCAAGTCACACTTAACCAGCATGGCTACCACAGCATTCTGTAGCGATGAACCATCCCATCTGGTTAGTGGGGCTATCATTTGTTTTTCAACAGGACAATGACCCAACACACCTCCAGGCTGTGTAAGGGCTATTTGACCAAGAAGGAGAGTGATGGAGTGCTGCATCAGATGACCTGGCCTCCACAATCACCCAACCTCAACCCAATTGAGATGGATTGGGATGAGTTGGACCGCAGACTGAAGGAAAAGCAACCAACAAGTGCTCAGCATATGTGGGAACTCCTTCAAGACTGTTGGAAAAGCATTCCAGGTGAAGCTGGTTGAGAGAATGCCAAGAGTGTGTAAAGCTGTCATCAAGGCAAAGGGTGGCTACTTTGAAGAATCTCAAATATAAAATATATTTTTATTTGTTTAACACTTTTTTTGGTTAATACATGTCTTCACTATTATTCAACAATGTAGAAAATAGTAAAAATAAAGAAAAACCCTGGAATGAGTAGTTGTGTCCAAACTAATACCTGGTACTGTACATACCCCTTTGGGGTCATTTTCTGCCCCTCTACCTACTATGGTTGGAGAGACTTCTACGGCCCAGCCCAGTGCAGCACAGACACCACGTTACCCTCACCTTTCTTAGAGTAGAGTTGGGCCAGCTCTGCAAACCTCATGTCATAACAGATCCCTACACCCACCCTACAGTATGCTAGAGGAGATATAACAGAGAAGGGCTAGTTAGATTGAACCCAATACACAGTAACACAAGGTTAGATTGAACCCAATACACAGTAACACAAGGTTAGATTAAACCCAATACACAGTAACACAAGGTTAGATTGAACCCAATATACAGTAACATCAAATCAAATCCAATTAAATTGTATTGGTCACATACACGTGTTTAGCAGATGTTATTGTGGGTTTAGCGAAATGCTTGTGTTTCTAGCTCCGACAGTGCAGTAATATCTAATAGTTTCACAACATATACCCAATACACACTAATGGAATTAAGAATATATACATATATGGATGAGTGATGTCAGAGCGGCATGGACTAAGATACAATAGAATATAGTATATGGGTCAAAGACCAGACGTGTAAATTTGATTCCGGATTCCATTCATTTAACATAAAAAGATATGTATAAATAAAATATTAAATCACTCAACTCTTTACCCTTCTTTTGACCCAGACATATTTGTGTTGCAAACTATTAAATGAAGGGAGTTATTGAGTTCTAAAGAGTCAAAATGTCCTTCAGTGTAACAGTCCGGGATAAAATTCTAATGATATAAATAAACCTAAAAATATAACTGGACACCCATAATAACGGCATAATGGTATAATGGTATAATGGTATGATGGTATGATGGTATAATGGTATAATGGTGTAATGGTGTAATGGCGTAATGGCGTAATGGTGTTAGTGTTTGCGATATATAGAATAACAGGCAACAGATTGTATCTAAAAAATATTTCAAATCTTGAATAACTTTTGTCTGGAGTTTTGCGCTTCATCAATGTCATTCAGGGAAAAGTTTGATGTTCCGGACGAGTTGAAAAGGCGACGGCGTCGACCCAGGGCGGGATTGAAGTGTAAGGCAAAGCTGAGGAAGTACAAGCCGGCTATACCGTCTATCATTATGAGCAACGTGAGATCACTGCATAACAAGATGGAGGAACTAGAGGGTCTTGTCTGTGGACAAAGGGAGTTCAGAGAAGCTAGTCTAGTATGTTTGACCGAGACATGGCTGAACGAAAACATCCCCATAGAGAACGTCCCCATCGGTGGTTTCCGGACCATCAGAGAGGACAGGAATAGCGTTTCTGAGACCCTACTATTTGCAGAGGGAATACACAGCAGCCATTGCTGTTATTGTTTACATCCCGCCTTCCACTGACGCAAACAATCGTGACGTCATCCACTCTGTTATCGCGAGGTTACAGACAACACATCCCAGTGCCTTCTCTGCCATTTCTGGGGATTTTAACCATGCATCTCTCTCTTCAACGCTGCCCACGTTCAAACAGTTTGTGAAGTGCCCAACCAGGAATAATAAAACTCTGGACTTGCTATATGCTAATGTGAAGGATGCATACAACGCCACTACACTCCCTCCCCTCGGTAGAACGGATCACAACCTTGTCCACCTCACCCCACTCTACAGGCCTATGGTCCAACAGCAGCCAGCGACCACTTGGACCATTAGGAGATGGTCCCCGGAGGCGAATGAGGCCCTACAGGACTGCTTTGAGACAACAGACTGGGATGTGCTCTGTGAGGCTCATGGGGAGGACATCGATGGACTTACTGACTGCATAACGGACTATATTAATTTTTGTGTAGACAACACTGTACCCACCAAGAAGGTACGCTGTTTTCCAAATAATAAACCCTGGGTCACCAGCGACCTGAAGGCCCTGCTGAATGAGAAGAAGAGGGCCTTCAAGGAGGGGGACAGGGACAAATTAAAATGCGTCCAGAGGGAGCTGAAGTTGCGGATTTGCTGAGGGGAAGAGAGTGTATAAGGAGAAGATAGAGGACAAGCTGAGGAAGAGCCAGGTGAAAGAGTTGTGGAAGGGTATGTGAAATATCACTGGCTTCAAAAAGTCAAACAGCTCCAGCTCTCCAGGCCACGCACCCTCACGGCTATCCCACCCCCTCCTTTGCACATGACACCTCCGTTGAGACAATCAGTGACCCCACCTCCGCCCCTGCTCCCTCTGGACTGATCTGCAACACCCCCCATCCCCCCACCTCCCCACCTGGTCACATACACCAACCAAGTGAAGAGAGAGCTGGAAAGACTACATCAGTGGAAAGCAGCGGGCCCTGATGGATTCAGCACAAGGGTGCTTAGGGTCTGTGCTGACCAACTGTGTGGAATACTCCAGCGTCACTTCAACCTTAGCCTGAGAAGGGTCCCTGTGCTGTGGAAAACATCCTGCCTCGTCCCAGTGCCCAAGAAGGCGCAACCCACTGTCCTGAATGACTTCAGACCTGTAGCGCTAACATCCCACATCATGAAGACCCTGGAAAGGTTAGTCCTTCAGGACAGTGGGTTGCGCCTTCTTGGGCGCAACCCCCCTGGTGTCTCGGATGACTCCGCAATTGTAGGGTGCATCAGGGGTGGGCAGGAGGAGGAGTACAGGAGCACAATCAGTGACTTTGTGGTGTGTTGTGAGCAGAACCACCTTCAGCTCAACATCAGCAAAACAAAGGAGATGGTTGTCAACATGTGCAGTAAACTACTGCATACTTTCTACCAGTCTGTTCTACCAGTTTGCAGTGGTGTGCTGGGGCGCCAACATAAAGGCCGGTGAAAATAAGCTGATCAGGAAGGCTACATTTCACATTCTTAAAATAAAGTGGTGATCCTAACTGACCTAAGACAGGGAATTTTTACTAGGATTAAATGTCAGGAATTGTGAAGAACTGAGTTTAAATGTATTTGTTAAGGTGTATGTAAACTGAGTTTAAATGTATTTGGTTAAGGTGTATGTAAACTGAGTTTAAATGTATTTGTTAAGGTGTATGTAAACTGAGTTTAAATGTATTTGTTAAGGTGTATGTTTTTGTGTTAATTTTTTTACTTTAGTTTATTAAGTAAATCTTTTCTTAACTCTATTTTCTTAAAACTGCATTGTTGGTTAAGAGCTTGTAAGTAAGCATTTTACGGTAATGTGACAAATACAATTTGATTTGATTACATAGGGAATATGGTGCTATTTAGGACACAGAAACACAGAGACTCACGTGTGTCGAACACTGACAGGTTGCTCCCTGGGCTCAGTGTCTCGGACTCCTGGAAACGGATCTTCCCTGGAACGTCAATGTCAAAGAGGTGGATCTTCAACAGGAATATTGGTAAACATAAAGACAGAGAACGTACGGCACTCAAATACAGCCAGTGTCCTGTGAAGTTGGAGTCATACTGTATGTATGTCTTATACATGTATTGTAATGCATATGTCCTTGTGCCTGGTGCTGTTCCTACCTTCCTGTGTTTGAGCAGCATGTTGCCGTCAGGTCCAAACACTGGACAGGTGTTATAAAGCTTCCCTCCATCATCCTCCTCAGGGATGGAGCCTGAATATACATCTCATATATTAACCACAGATCTCAAGCACATGAACATACATCATTTAATCAGAGCCCACTAAAGAGCTGGTTTTAGTCTACTGTCCACTATGCCTATACTGCTGTGAACAGCTATGGGGACAGTCCCAACAGTTGTCCAGCTATGGGGACAGTCCCAACAGTTGTCCAGCTATGGGGACAGTCCCAACAGTTGTCCAGCTATGGGGACAGTCCCAACAGTTGTCCAGCTATGGGGACAGTCCCAACAGTTGTCCAGCTATGGGGACAGTCCCAACAGTTGTCCAGCTATGGGGACAGTCCCAACAGTTGTCCAGCTATGGGGACAGTCCCAACAGTTGTCCAGCTATGGGGACAGTCCCAACAGTTGTCCAGCTATGGGGACAGTCCCAACAGTTGTCCAGCTATGGGGACAGTCCCAACAGTTGTCCAGCTATGGGGACAGTCCCAACAGTTGTCCAGCTATGGGGACAGTCCCAACAGTTGTCCAGCTATGGGGACAGTCCCAACAGTTGTCCAGCTATGGGGACAGTCCCAACAGTTGTCCAGCTATGGGGACAGTCCCAACAGTTGTCCAGCTATGGGGACAGTCCCAACAGTTGTCCAGCTATGGGGACAGTCCCAACAGTTGTCCAGCTATGGGGACAGTCCCAACAGTTGTCCAGCTATGGGGACAGTCCCAACAGTTGTCCAGCTATGGGGACAGTCCCAACAGTTGTCCAGCTATGGGGACAGTCCCAACAGTTGTCCAGCTATGGGGACAGTCCCAACAGTTGTCCAGCTATGGGGACAGTCCCAACAGTTGTCCAGCTATGGGGACAGTCCCAACAGTTGTCCAGCTATGGGGACAGTCCCAACAGTTGTCCAGCTATGGGGACAGTCCCAACAGTTGTCCAGCTATGGGGACAGTCCCAACAGTTGTCCAGCTATGGGGACAGTCCCAACAGTTGTCCAGCTATGGGGACAGTCCCAACAGTTGTCCAGCTATGGGGACAGTCCCAACAGTTGTCCAGCTATGGGGACAGTCCCAACAGTTGTCCAGCTATGGGGACAGTCCCAACAGTTGTCCAGCTATGGGGACAGTCCCAACAGTTGTCCAGCTATGGGGACAGTCCCAACAGTTGTCCAGCTATGGGGACAGTCCCAACAGTTGTCCAGCTATGGGGACAGTCCCAACAGTTGTCCAGAGTTCCTCTCACCCCCCACCAGATACACCTGGCTCTCCTTGGCGGCTTCTGACAGAATCTGACTGGACTCTCCAGGGATCTTCTCTGCATACTCAGGGAAGAAGCCAGTTCCATAGGGGGAGTTGAAGCACTCCTGTACATGGAAATATGTACAACATACATGGAAATATAATATATATTTTGGGATGGTATTATGGGAAACAACTGGTACAGTAACCTTTCTAATGATCACAAAGAGAAGTCAGTCAGCAATAAAACAAGTCAATATTAATTCCTGGAAAAGGAGATTAATTGTTCCACTGATGGAAATCAAATCATATTTCACATCAGCAGTTGTCACAAAGTGCTTTACAGTAGCCCCGCCTAGACCCCAAAGAGCAAGCAAAGCAAAAGAGAGAGCAGTGGCCAGGAAAAACTCCCTAGAAGGAAGACATCCAGAGGAACCAAGCTGAGGGTGGTCCATCAACACTAAACATCTAGAGAGGAACCAGGCATAGGGGGTGGCCCACTTCAGAAGAGTAAGGGGTGGTGTACTCACAGGTAAGACCACCACTTTGGCTCCCTGTCCAGCTGCTTCTTTGATCAGCCCCCGGGCTCTGGAGAGGTTGTCAGCTTTGACCTTAGTCACATGTAGCTGGACCACTGCCAGACGGAACTCTGGGGGCAGAAACAGAATATTCACCATTCAGACACCAATGTTTAAAAACTCTGCAACGATATGCAGATAAAAATGCTGGCTATGCCCATTACATAATTTTGCTCAGTTCTGCTCAAGGTCAATGACCAGACACTACAATGATCAAGGGGTCATGGTGGGAGTATTATACTGTAAAGCCTATAAAAAGGGGCAGGAAACATAGCGGTTAAGAGTGTTGGGCCAGTAACCAAATGGTCGCTGGTTCGAATCCCTGAGCCGACTAGGTAAAAGAAAATCTGTCAGTGCACTTGAGCAAGACACTTAAACTTAATTGCGCCTGTAGTCGCTCTGGATAAGAACATCTGCTAAAAGGTCAAACATATAAGTGAAGACTGCACAGGTATACATCGAATTCAACTGCTACAACTTTACATGCATTGAAAATAAATACCGTCAACAGAACCAATGGCAACACAAGCAGCAATTCACATTAGAGCTGGAGCTCTCAACATACAGCTCGATAATAAAGCCAATTTTGTCAACATTAAAAGACAGTTCTGCTTCAATAGCCAGCTATATTGTACTTACTAGACATTGTATTGGCCAATGTAGACATTACTGGTTGCAGCAGTTTGCAGGATTCGCGTTCTTACAATATGAACGTGAAAAACTCTTCTTCCGGGTCTATGTTGGACATTTTTCAAAATAAAGGTCTCTTGGTTTTCTTCAAGCACATTTCAGTTTATGCATACATGTAGCTGTCTAGCCCAACCGGCCGGCAGATGCAACTATTATTCATTTTATGTCATATAATGCTCTGACCGTTCTTAATATACCTCAGGGTCGCGCACCTCTTTTCATGGAACGGTTGTCACTAGTTACCACAGCCACAAAGTCCTAAACCCCGCCAATGTCTTCTTAAAATCTGCTTTGAAACCTAACATTAACCCTAACCTTTGGGGTGAACCGTTAATTCAAAAGATTAGAAATCACCTTAAAAAAACGGTGAAACTGTATATACTGAACAAAAATGTAAACGCAACATGCAACAATTTTACCGAGTTACAGTACATATGTGTAAATCAATAAATTAGGCCTTAATCTATGGATTTCACATGACTGTGCAGGGGCGCATCCGTGGGTGTGCATGGGCCTGGGAGGGCATAGCCCCACCCATTCGGGAGCCAGGTCCAGCCAATCACAATGAGTTTTCCCCCCCAAAAGCGCTTTATTACAGACAGAAATACTCCTGAGTTTCATCAGCTGTCCGAGTGGCTGGTCTCAGACGATCCCACAGGTGAAGAAGCCAGATGTGGAGGTCCTGGGCTGGCGTGGTTACACGTGGTCTGCGGTTGCATGCACCCAAACAACTTTAGACATCTGTGGCATTGTGTTGTGTGACAAAACTGCACATTTTAGAGTGGCCTTATTTTCTCCCCAGCACAAGGTGCACCTGTGTAATGATCATGCTGTTTAATCAGCTTCTTGATATACCACACCTGTCAGGTGGATGGATAATATGGCAAAGGAGAAATTTTCACTAACAGGGACGTAAACACATTTGTGAGAAATTAGCTTTTGTTTTTTGTGCGTATGGATTCTGCTTTTGCTTCTGCTGTTGTGGCGTGTATTCATAGATGCCAAGGGAAATAATTTATTTCATCTCTCTGTGTTTTCATAATATCTGATGCTGTCTGGACCAAAAGACTATAACATGTTGTCACCATAGCATTTGATTGATCGACGCCAGCAAGCATTTGGCCTCCCTTAATAAAAAAACAATAATAATTAGCCAATCAGCATTGAGCTGAGCTCAACTCTGGGTTGTCTTGGTGCAGCTAAACACCCCCCAAGGGAGGCCAGTTTGGATTTGGCTTCACACCAATCAAATCACATAATTTTTTGAAAAACTTGTCTGTTTCTTGTCTGCTTATGTTGATGTCCTGCAGTAGCTAGCTTGCTAAATCTGCCCTAAGCCATGGGTGAAGATGGAGATTTGGACTTGTGGTTTTGACTCTGTACAGGCCAATGATTATGACGGCGATTCTATCTATCTATCTATCTAACCAGAAATTCATATGTTGTACCACAGGCCTGAGACGATTGACGTTCATTATGTAGCCTAGTAGGCTCACATTAACTAGCTAGCTAACTAACTAACTTAGCTGGTTCATTGTTGCCTATGTGAAGAAGTTGGGCTAGCAAGCATTTTAGCCAGGTAGCCTATGACAACAAAAACTACAAGTGTACTGTATGACAGAGGAGGATGGCATTCCACTAGTCTACTAGTCAACATGTTTTACTTCAGTACCATAAACAGCCACATGATATTGAGCAACACTGATTGGACTAAATTGTTTTTGGTACGGTATCTTAAAGTTTAACGTTCTTTTCAATGTATTAAACTAAGCATATATAGCCTAGTTTATTTAATGCTGTTTAAATGTTTCAGTGTAAATGGTGCTGGAATAGCGGAGGCAGCTCCTGTTCTCTTTGTGCTGACTTGCAGTAACTCCGTGGTTCTGAATCAGTAGTTGTTCAGTAAGCTGTTGAAAACATTAACTTGCTTGACCGTGCTGAAGGTCATATAACTGTTTGTTGACTTCACCTGACAGATATTGTTCTACGGGTTTGTGACAAATCAAACGTATTTGTAGTTGAATTTTTTCAGACAATGTGTGACTATTGTCTTATTGTATATCACGGTGGAATATGAACCAATGGGTTACAGAGCAAACAACACAATTATCATATCATAGGTTGTAATATGGCTTTTTTACTGACTTGGCTTGTGCAGTGATTTGACCCACACACCTCTACTGCAAACAGCTGCCCTGAGGAATCCCTGGTTCTACCTGGATTATGTTGCAGGCTTCCATTAAAGAACCCCCTCTGTGTTCTGTTAGACGGTACACTGTCCTTCTCTCAGCACATTTCTTTTATGTACTATTTTTAAATAATTATTAGCTCAGGAAATGTTTTGTGTCTTTACATACAGCCGGGATATTAGAGCTGACATCACTCGTCCATATATGTACATAGTCCTACTTAGATGTGTGTGTATTGGGTATATGTTGTGTAATTGTTAGATATTACTGTTAGATATTACTGCACTGTCGGAACTAGAAGAACAAGCATTTCGCTACACCAGCAATACCATCTGCTAAGGGCCCAGAGGGGTCTGGTCAAAAGTATTGCACTATTTAGGGTCTGGTTCCATTTGGGACACAATCATAGTTTTGTGCTCTATGGAAGTGGCTATACTGTATACTTGTTAGTGCTTGCTGTAGTCTAAGACTGAATTATTGCTTAGGTCAAAGGAACATTTTAAAACGTGGCCACATTGCCTGAGATATGAGCATACATGAGCTACAAGGCTGTAGCCTACTCGGGCTGCGCTGTGTGTCGAGATGGCCTAGGCCTCCTGATCAAAGTCAGGCAATCATCACTAAATATCAGTTTCACTTGCTGTGAAATCTTTACAAAGTGGCGCAGCAACATTATCATTTGGGGAGAACCCTGGCATATAAACACTTTAAAAAAATATATACATTATTTAACCAAATCAGTTAAGAACAAATTCTTACTTACAATGACGGTCTAACCCGGACAACGCTGGGCCAATTGTGCACCGCTCTATGGGATATCAGTTTGTTTGCGGTTCTTCCAGGGATAAATATGAATTATTCCCGGTATTGAAATTTGGTAGATTTTAAGAAAAATATGAATCCCTAGTGGAGGCCAGTAGGAAGGAGGAGGACTGGGCCGTGACTGGTTATAGTGGAGGCCAGTAGGAAGGAGGAGGACTGGGCCGTGACTGGTTATAGTGGAGGCCAGTAGGAAGGAGGAGGACTGGGCCGTGACTGGTTATAGTGGAGGCCAGTAGGAAGGAGGAGGACTGGGCCGTGACTGGTTATAGTGGAGGCCAGTAGGAAGGAGGAGGACTGGGCCGTGACTGGTTATAGTGGAGGCCAGTAGGAAGGAGGAGGACTGGGCCGTGACTGGTTATAGTGGAGGCCAGTAGGAAGGAGGAGGACTGGGCCATGACTGGTTATAGTGGTCATACCATACACCAGAACCACCAGTCAGACCATTCGCAGCACCACTAGTCAGACCATACACCACCACCATTCAGAACATACACCACCAGTCATACCATGTGCCAGCACCACCAGTCAGACCATACACCACCACCACCAGCAGTCAGAACATACACCACCAGTCATACCATGTGCCAGCACCACCAGTCAGA
Source organism: Thymallus thymallus (assembly GCA_023634145.1). NCBI lineage: Eukaryota > Metazoa > Chordata > Actinopteri > Salmoniformes > Salmonidae > Thymallus > Thymallus thymallus. The sequence continues at coordinate 892,939 of CM042414.1, forward strand.
CCATACACCACCACCACCAGCAGTCAGAACATACACCACCAGTCATACCATGTGCCAGCACCACCAGTCAGACCATACACCACCACCACCAGCAGTCAGAACATACACCACCAGTCATACCATACACCAGAACCACCAGTCAGACCATTCACAGCACCACTAGTCAGACCATACACCACTAACAGCAGTCAGACCATACACCACCAGTCAAACAATACACTACCACCAGCAGCAGTCATACCATAAACAAGCACCAGCAGTCAGACCATACGCAGCCACCACCACCAGCAGTCAGAACACACACCACCAGTCATACCATACGCCAGCACCACCAGTCAGACCAAACACCAGCACCACCAGTCATACCAAACGCCAGCACCACCAGTCAGAACATACACCACCAGTCATACCATGTGCCAGCACCAGCAGTCAGACCATACACCACCACCACCAGCAGTCAGAACATACACCACCAGTCATACCATACACCAGAACCACCAGTCAGACCATTCACAGCACCACCAGTCAGACCATACACCACCAGCAGTCAGAACATACACCACCAGCAGTCAGAACATACACCACCAGTCATACCAAACGCCAGCAGTCATAGATAGATACTTTATTGATCCCCGAGGGGGAAATTTCTTAATACCATACATCACCACCACCAGTCAGACCATACATCACCAGTCATACCATACAACAGTACCAGTAGTCATACCATACAACAGTACCAGCAGTCATACCATACAACAGTACCAGCAGTCATACCATACAACAGTACCAGCAGTCATACCATACAACAGTACCAGCAGTCATACCATACAACAGTACCAGCAGTCATACCATACACCACCAGCATTACCTCCAGTCAAACACCATTACTTCCAGTCACACACCATTACCACCAGTCTTATAGCATTACCACCACACCATTACCACCAGTCATACACCATTACCACTAGTCACACACCATTACCTCCAGTCTTATAGCATTACCACCACACCATTACCACCAGTCATACACCATTACCACTAGTCACACACCATTACCTCCAGACTTATAGCATCACCACCACACCATTACCACCAGTCATACACCATTACCACTAGTCACACACCATTACCTCCAGTCTTATAGCATTACCACCACACCATTACCACCAGTCATACACCATTACCACCAGTCACACACCATTACCTCCAGACTTATAGCACCACCACCACCACACCATTACCACCAGTCATACAGCATTACCTCCAGTCACACACCATTACCACCAGTCATATAGCATTACCACTAGTCACACACCATTACCACCAGTCACACAGCATTAACACCACACCATTCCCACCAGTCATACAGCATGACCACTAGTCACACACCATTACCTCCAGTCATATAGCATTACCACCAGTCACACACCATTACCACCAGTCACACAGCATGACCACTAGTCACACACCATTACCTCCAGTCATACAGCATTACCTCCAGTCACACACCATTACCACCAGTCATACAGCATTACCTCCAGTCACACACCATTACCACCAGTCATACAGCATTACCTCCAGTCACACACCATTACCACCAGTCAGAACATACACCAGTAGCAGTAACACACCATCGCATTTCAAGTTCCATAACCCTGCAGCTGTTCCAGGGGTCAAGCATGTCACCAAATATCAATTTAGTTTAAATATACTATTTATTACCTAGTAAAATGTATACAAAATCCTACCAATAGTCAGTGAATTTCATATTCCTACATATAAAAATCATTTGCGCTATTTAGCACAATGATACCCTCAAAGAGATACTTGACAAACACTCCCTTTGTCCAACTCTGGAGTAATGGAAGAATTGCCGACAGTTCTCATCTGAAATGATGTGGAAGGACAGGTAGCTAATGCTGGCAGTACAAGAGGTGCTAATGCTGGCAGTACAAGAGGTGCTAATGCTGGCAGTACAAGAGGTGCTAATGCTGGCAGTACAAGAGGTGCTAATGCTGGCAGTACAAGAGGTGCTAATGCTGGCAGTACAAGAGGTGCTAATGCTGGCAGTACAAGAGGTGCTAATGCTGGCAGTACAAGAGGTGCTAATGCTGGCAGTACAAGAGGTGCTAATGCTGGCAGTACAAGAGGTGCTAATGCTGGCAGTACAAGAGGTGCTAATGCTGGCAGTACAAGAGATGCTAATGCTGGCAGTACAAGAGATGCTAATGCTGGCAGTACAAGAGATGCTAATGCTGGCAGTACAAGAGATGCTAATGCTGGCAGTACAAGAGATGCTAATGCTGGCAGTACAAGAAATCACAAAAGAGAGCGAGAGAAATGGAAAGAGATCATGACAGAGAGAGAAAGAGAGAAGTGGGAAAGATCTCAATGCTAGGTTTAATTGAGCCCTTTATATCTTTTCATCTGGCATCGTCACGTCATCAATATCAGTGTTTAACTCCTCGTGTCTGGACACTAATTACTATTTACAGCTCTTATTTTAATCAATATTTACAACAATACTTTTCTAAGGCCATGTTAACCTACATAGGGGGGGTTGAGTAGATCCAGGTATTATGAAGACTACCACTTAGATGTGCAGAGAACAGGAAATCATTTATAGAACCGGGCCGATGGGATGAAAAGCAACATTTGAAGCATATTTATTGGACAATTGCTATTTTGGATGGTAATTGATGAGACTTCAGTGTTTTAATTTCTCAGACAGCATCAGTAAGTAACAACATCCGTCAGGCTCTAATTATTTATAGCCAGAGCAGAGACAGAAATAAACAGACAAGTAGTTTTGATCAGAAGACAGTCCAAGGCTGTTCCCTTCACACCGAGCATGGAGGGGGATGGAACAAACATCCATTAGAGAAGACGTGTGGCTTAGAGTCCCATTGAGTCCCATTGCCTGTCATACATAAGTCCTGTGCTCCTGTCCCAGTGTCCCTGTGTACAATAGATAGATGGCCCAGCCAGTGCAGGGACTCTGGCTCTGCCCCGTGACCAGAGAGCTGCTTGGCTCTGGGTTCTGAAAGCTTGAATGTCCAACAGCCTGCCTGCTTGCTCTGAGTGAGCTGGGGCGTGAGGTGAAGGGTCGTAGGTCATGTTAGAGCTGTCACCTCTGTACTGAGGTCCTACTGGACCTCCCCAGGCTCTGCTTCCCCCTGCTGTAGTCTACCACAGCCTGGCCCCCCCTACCCTGCCTCGATCTCTGACCTTTAGCCTCTGGCTCTGAGTCACTGAGTTCCAGGTCAGGGCAGTATCCGTCCGTCTCCTGGTAGGGTGGTGATCTGGTACCACTGGGTCCCTGGGGGCCTCCAGGAGCTGGTTTGGCCCAGGGCCGGTCCTTAGCTGATCTGGAGCCTTTACCCCCCTGGGACAGCTTGTCCCCCCGCAGGTCCTCCGTGGTCCGCACCAAGCTGACCGTCGCCTCCTTGAACGATCGGCTGAAGTGCTCCATGGTGGAATCCCTAAAGCTGACTGATTGGCTGGCCTTGACCCCTGAACCCTCGCTAGTTTCCTGTTCGCTGGGGGTCTGACAAGAGCTGTCCTTCTGGGCCACACCCACCATCTTCTCCATCACGCCGTTGGATCTAGGGGTGGGCCCCGCCCGCTCTTGGTCCAGTTTGATGTTTCCATTGGAAGAGTGGCCGTGTAGGGCGGCGTGGAGCGCCAAAGGTTTACCCGTTAGAGGCTTGCCAGTCAGGGGCTTGCCAGTTGGTTTAATGGCCAGGGTCGAGCCCCTGGCGGTACTCCCCTCCCTACGTGCCTGACCTGAGGTAGAGGTAGACAGCAGACTGCCATTGGAGTGCTCCTCTCTCCTGCCTCGCCCATGGAGCGAAGGTTTGCCCCCTCCTTTACCTAACCCCCCTCCCTTCCCCAACCCCTTCCCTCCCCCACTACGTTGGTGAACGTTCCCGCTGTTATCTGGACAGAGGGGGCCGTTGCCTGACTTGGAGCCAGTCTTCCCATTACCCAAGGACACTTTGGCCATCTTCAGCTTCAGGGTGATTCTGGGAGGAGGCCGGAACAACATGCTCTCCACCGGGAACAACACAGGCAGACCTGGAGAGAGACAAACACCATTAAGGTCAATCAGAATGATGGGCTAGTCCCCATCTCCTCCAGAATGATGGGCTAGTCCCCATCTCCTCCAGAATGATGGGCTAGTCCCCATCTCCTCCAGAATGATGGGCTAGTCCCCATCTCCTCCAGAATGATGGGCTAGTCCCCATCTCCTCCAGAATGATGGGCTAGTCCCCATCTCCTCCAGAATGATGGGCTAGTCCCCATCTCCTCCAGAATGATGGGCTAGTTAAAACAGTACAGTTAGTCACTCACACAACATGAAACAGTCTAACCAGGTCTAAGCTAGTAAACTTCTTTCCCCAATTAGCTTCAGCCGGCTGGTGTGCGACTATGGCAAAGTTGATTTGACATGGGATAACCTATCTCTGGGACTAGTTAGGGACCGTCCATAAATTACACAATATAAATGGGAAAATATTTTAGTTGTCTTATTAAATGCTTTCAATATTTGCATTTCTACAATTTATAGTTGGTTTGAGATTTTTAAGTCATTGAAATTTGGAGCTACTGACATTTTCTAATATTGTCGGATGTACATTGTGTAATTTACAGACGGTCCCTAACTAGCTCCATAGGGATATCCAATGTCAAACCAAATGGAGCATCAGGTCGCGTGCAGCTGCGCTCCGAATAGATGATTACTTGGGTCCAGTCAGCAGGGGGCTGGATTGAAATAAACCCAATCCAAGGAAAACTGTTATGGTACCCTTCATTCCCAGACATAACATTTGTTCTCCATCATCTTGTAAATCTCAGTTTTGGATGAGACTATTTACACTTTTAACACTAGAATAAATGTCTGACTCATATCCATGCAACTTAGGCCGTTTCAAAACTATTATCAGCTGTTGTCAAACACACGTTAGTCTGAAAAGACAATTCTCTTCCTCAATAGTGTGCAGTGAATTCTACTAGGGGGCATAAATGAATAAGACATCCTGGCATTTAAAACGTACTCATTTCACATACTAGAAAACTTTATATTTTCACATATCCAAAATGCCTATTATTTAGAATGCAAGTACGGGTATTCGGACACGGCCACACACACACACCCAGTATCTTACCAGCGGAGACCTCCTGGTTGAGCAGTTTGACCTGGAGGTTGAAGATCTGCTCCTGGGCCTTGCTCTGAGATAGTTTCAGCTTCTCCCTCCGACTCACCATGTAACACAGGTTCCTCACCTGCAGGGGACACAACATGGCGTCAGGTGACCTAACAAACACTCAGCCTAACACTAACACTCAGCCTAACACTAACACTCAGCCTAACACTAACACTCAACCTAACACTAACACTCAGCCTAACACTAACACTCAGCCTAACACTAACACTCAACCTAAGCCACCCAGCAATGTCTCCATCTGGTGGCTTTTTTAGACAGCTTGCATCTCCACTGGAATATATTAATTCATTTAGAATTCAAGCTACAGATCTATTGTACTTGTCATTATTATTATTTATTGGTACTTGTATAATAATTTTTACATTGGACTAATTTTGCCTAAGCCCTAGGGAGATCCAATCCCCTTTCTCACATGATAACTTTAATTGTCCTCCCGTCCCCGTCCCTCTCTTATGAACTGTAAACCCCCCCCCTTGAAGCAATTTGACAGTTCATACAGTGCATTTGGGAAGTATTCAGACATTGACTTTTTCCACATTGTTACATTACAGCCTAAAATGGATTAAATTGATTTTCGCCCTCTTCAATCTACACACAATACCCCGTAATGACAAAGCAAAAACAGGTTTAGAAATTTGTGCATATTTTTATACTTAAGTATTCAGACCCTTTACTCAGTACTTTGTTGAAGAACCTTTGGTAGCGATTAAACCCCAAGTCTTCTTGGGTTTGACGTTACAAGCTTGACACACCTGTATTTGGGGAGTTTCTCCCATTCTTCTCTGCAGATCTTCTCAAGCTCTGTCAGGTTGGATGGGGAGCTTTATTTCCGTTCTCTCCAGAGATGTTCGATAGGGTTCAAGTCCGGGCTCTGGCTGGGCCACTCAAGGACATTCAGAGACTTGTCCCGAAGCCACTCCTGCGTTGTCTTGGCTGTGTGCTTAGGGTCGTTGTCCTGTTGGAAGGTGAACCTTTGCCCCAGTCTGAGGTCCTGAGTACTCTGGAGCAGGTTATTGTTCATCTTTCCCTCGATCCTGACTAGTCTCCCAGTCCCTGTTGCTGAAAAACATCCCCACAACATGATGCTGCCGTCACCATCCACCATCCTGGTACCAGGTTTCTTCCAGAGGCGACGCTTGGCATTCAGGCCAAAGAGTTATATCTTGGTTTCATCAGACCAGAGTCTTTAGGTGCCTTTTGGCAAACTCCAAGCGTGCTGTCATGTGCCTTTTACTGAGGAGTGGCCACTCTACCGTAAAGGCCTGATTGGTAGAGTGCTGCAGAGATGGTTGTCCTTCTGGAAGGTTCTCAAGCTCTGTCAGTGTGACCATCGGGTTCTTGATCACCTCCCTGACAAAGTCCCTTCTCCCCGGATTGCTCAGTTTGGCCGGGCGGCCAGCTCTAGGAAGTCTTGGTGGTTCCAAACTTCTTCCATTTAAGAATGATGGAAGACACAGTGTTCTTGGGGACTTTCAATGCTATTTTTTGGAACCCTTCCCCAGATGTGTGACTCGACACAATCCTGTCTCGTAGCTCTACAGACAATTCCTTTGACCTCTTGGCTTGGTTTTTGCTCTGACATGTACTGTCAACTGTGTGACCTTATATAGACAGGTGTGTGCCTTTCCAAATCATGTCCAATCAATTGAATTTACCACAGGTGGACTCCAATCAAGTTGTAGAAACATCTCAATAATGATCAATGGAAACAGGAAGCACCTGAGATCAGTTTCAAGTCTCATAGCAAAGGATCTGAATACTTATTTAAATAAAGTGTTTCTGTTTTTAATACATTTGCACAAATCTTTTAAAAACCTGTTTTGCTTTGTCATTATAGAGTATTGTGTGTAGAATGATGAGAATGTGTAATTAGAATGCACTGTATATGGAAATCAGTCAATTTAAATGAATAAATTAGGACCTAATGTATGGATTTCACATGACTGGGCAAGGGAGAGTGCAGCCATGGGTGGGCCTGGGAGGGCGCAGCCATGGGAGGGCCTGGGAGGGCGCAGCCATGGGTGGGCCTGGGAGGGCGCAGCCATGGGAGGGCCTGGGAGGGCGTAGCCATGGGTGGGCCTGGGAGGGCGCAGCCATGGGTGGGCCTGGGAGGGCATAGGCCCATTCACTGGGGAGCCAGGCCCAGCCAAATCAGAATTAGTTTTTGCCCCACAAAAGGGCATTATTACAGACATAAATAATCCTGTTTCATCAGCTGTCCGGATGGCTGGTCTCAGACTCTCACAGGTGAAGAAGCTGGATGTGGAGGTCCTTCTCTAAAACAACATTGGAGGCGACTTATGGTCGAGAAATGAACATTCAATTCTCCGCCAACAGCTCTGGTAGATTTTCCTGCAGTCAGCATGCCAATTGCACGCTCCCTCAAAACATCTGTGGCATTACGTTGTGTGACAAAACTGCACATTTTAGAGTGGCCTTTTATTGTCCCCAGCACAAGGTGCACCTGTGTAATGATCATGCTGTTTAATCAGATTCTTGATATACCACACCTGTCAGGTGGATGGATTATCTTGGTAAAGGAGAAATACTCAGTAACAGGGATGTAAACTAATTTGTCCACAGAATTTGAGAGAAATAAGCTCTTTGTGCGTATGGAACATTTCTGGGATCATTTATTTCAGCATGAAACATGGAACCAACACCTTACATGTCGTGTTTATATTTTTGTTTAGTATAATTTAAAACGTATATAAAAGTACTGACCATCCAATACTTTTATATAAACAGAATCTACAAGGTGTCCAAAGTGTTCAACAGGGATGCTGGCCCATGTTGACTCCAATGCTTCCCACAGTTGTGTCAAGTTGGCTGGATGTCCTTTGGGTGGTGGACCATTCTTGAAAAACCCAGCAGCATTGCAGTTCTTGACACAAACGTGTGTGCCTGCCACCTACTATCATACCCCGTTCAAAAGCACTTCAATATTTTGTCTTGCCCATTCACCCTCTGATTGGCCCACATACACAATCCATGTCTCAATTGTCTCAAGGCCTAAAAATCCTTCTTTAACCTGACTCCTCCCCTTCATCTACACTGATTGAAGTGGATTTAACAGGTGACGTCAATAAGGGATCATATCTTTCACCTGGATTCACCTGGTCAGTCTGTCATGGAAAGAGCAGGTGTTCTTATTGCTTTGTATACTCAGTGTATATCTATATTAAATATCCAACTAATATAATATAAGTAATACTAACCCTCTCTAAGTCCTGTCTGAGGTGCATGAACATCCTCATTCGTGTGTGGATGCTGTCTTCATGAGGCAGAAGCAGAAGGTTATCCTCCTCCTCACTAGGGGGCAGCAGAGCGCGGTTGAAGTTGCTCTTCCTCTTCAGTTTCCAGTAATGGTAGATGAAGTCCAGCAGGGTGGGAGGAAGGCCCAGGTTCAGGGCCAGCTCCTCAGGGTGGATCAGAGTATAAAACTCTTCCTCCAGTTCTAGTAACCTCTGGGCCCTCAGGCCCCGTCTCTCTGGGTCTATGGGGGGTTTGGGCCGGACCGGGCTGAGACCAGAGCCTGGCTCCCCTGCCTTGGCCTGTTTGCTGTTGGATGGCTGACAGGGGCTGAGGCCAGGGACTGGTGGGTCGGAGGAGGCCTGGTTCTTGGGCTGTTTGCTGTTGGCTGGCTGAAAGGGGCTGACGCCGGGGGCTGGTGGGTCGGAGGATGCCTGGTTCTTGGGCTGCTTGCTGTGCTTCAGGCAGTAGGACTTGAACTTCACCTCATCTCCTTCGTCAAGGATGGTCTTCATCTCCAGGCTGTGCTCGAAGGCACACGTGACATGGAACGGGATGGTGCAGTTCTTCACTGAGCACTGAGAGGGATGGAGGGAGGAGGACAAGGGTTCATTAACTCAGGGGTTGTCAAAGTTGGGTCCAAGGAGGTACTGTAGGGCCGCAGACAGATGTCTAAATATATATATTTAAATATATTAAAAAATCATTTCTTTATGAATATTACTAACAAATGAAACGCATTTTGGCCAAGGTATAATTTTAGATGTTTTAATACAATGTCATATTATTCATCTACAATTGATGTTCTTAACCCTGGGCAACACGGTCTTGAGAGGCTCACAGTGATATTGGTATCCACAGCACCTCACCAATTCAACTCAATACTTATTGTATTACCACCCCATTATATGTAAACATAAATGCATTGTAATTAAAAATTAAAAACAGCAAAGTTCTCTCTGCCTCATGGCAAAATGTGTAGAAGTACAGGGAAGTTAGATGAAAACGAAGATGGGCCTTTAAAATGTTCCTTCCAGGGCACGAGACTTGGTTCGTACGGCCGTGCGCTGTCAAAGTTATAGAAACACTCCTTATATGCTATTTCTATTTTACTGGAGTTGTGTTCTGGATATGAAGGGTTCCCTGATGAATGTACCATCAAAACAAGGGGTCACTAAACATTTGAGAACCCCTGACTTAACTAATACACACTTCACTAGCTAACACAAAAAATTACCTAGAATACTAGAAACCACACTATACTACAAGATACATTAAGGTGAACACAAACCAAGATACATTAAGGTGAACACAAACCAAGAGACTACGAAGGTGAACACAAACCAAGAGACTGCGAAATAATGTTCAGACACACAGTTCAACCACCATGCTCACCTGTATGCAGGCTCCAGTCTTCAGTTTACAGAGGCTGCAGATGAGAGACCAGCGGGAGGGAGGGATGTGAGACACCTTGGTGATGGGCTCCATCCTCTCTGGACACGCTATGCTCACCTAGAGATATCCAGGACCATACTGTTAGTCACGCTATGCTAGAGGACCATGCTGTTAGTCACGCTATGCTAGAGGACCATGCTGTTAGTCACGCTATTCTAGAGGACCATGCTGTTAGTCACGCTATGCTAGAGGACCATGCTGTTAGTCACGCTATGCTAGAGGACCATGCTGTTAGTCACGCTATGCTAGAGGACCATGCTGTTAGTCACGCTATGCTAGAGGACCATGCTGTTAGTCACGCTATGCTAGAGGACCATGCTGTTAGTCACGCTATGCTAGAGGACCATGCTGTTAGTCACGCTATGCTAGAGGACCATGCTGTTAGTCACGCTATGCTAGAGGACCATGCTGTTAGTCACGCTATGCTAGAGGACCATGCTGTTAGTCACGCTATGCTAGAGGACCATGCTGTTAGTCACGCTATGCTAGAGGACCATGCTGTTAGTCACGCTATGCTAGAGGACCATGCTGTTAGTCACGCTATGCTAGAGGACCATGCTGTTAGTCACGCTATGCTAGAGGACCATGCTGTTAGTCACGCTATGCTAGAGGACCATGCTGTTAGTCACGCTATGCTAGAGGACCATGCTGTTAGTCACGCTATGCTAGAGGACCATGCTGTTAGTCACGCTATGCTAGAGGACCATGCTGTTAGTCACGCTATGCTAGAGGACCATGCTGTTAGTCACGCTATGCTAGAGGACCATACTGTTAGTCACGCTATGCTAGAGGACCATGCTGTTAGTCACGCTATGCTAGAGGACCATGCTGTTAGTCACGCTATGCTAGAGGACCATGCTGTTAGTCACGCTATGCTAGAGGACCATGCTGTTAGTCACGCTATGCTAGAGGATCATGCTGTTAGTCACGCTATGCTAGAGGACCATGCTGTTAGTCACGCTATGCTAGAGGACCATGCTGTTAGTCACGCTATGCTAGAGGACCATGCTGTTAGTCACGCTATGCTAGAGGACCATGCTGTTAGTCACGCTATGCTAGAGGACCATGCTGTTAGTCACGCTATGCTAGAGGATCATGCTGTTAGTCACGCTATGCTAGAGGACCATGCTGTTAGTCACGCTATGCTAGAGGACCATGCTGTTAGTCACGCTATGCTAGAGGATCATGCTGTTAGTCACGCTATGCTAGAGGACCATGCTGTTAGTCACGCTATGCTAGAGGACCATGCTGTTAGTCACGCTATGCTAGAGGACCATGCTGTTAGTCACGCTATGCTAGAGGATCATGCTGTTAGTCACGCTATGCTAGAGGACCATGCTGTTAGTCACGCTATGCTAGAGGACCATGCTGTTAGTCACGCTATGCTAGAGGACCATGCTGTTAGTCACGCTATGCTAGAGGACCATGCTGTTAGTCACGCTATGCTAGAGGACCATGCTGTTAGTCACGCTATGCTAGAGGACCATGCTGTTAGTCACGCTATGCTAGAGGACCATGCTGTTAGTCACGCTATGCTAGAGGACCATACTGTTAGTCACGCTATGCTAGAGGACCATGCTGTTAGTCACGCTATGCTAGAGGATCATGCTGTTAGTCACGCTATGCTAGAGGACCATGCTGTTAGTCACGCTATGCTAGAGGACCATGCTGTTAGTCACGCTATGCTAGAGGATCATGCTGTTAGTCACGCTATGCTAGAGGACCATGCTGTTAGTCACGCTATGCTAGAGGACCATGCTGTTAGTCACGCTATGCTAGAGGACCATGCTGTTAGTCACGCTATGCTAGAGGACCATACTGTTAGTCACGCTATGCTAGAGGACCATGCTGTTAGTCACGCTATGCTAGAGGACCATGCTGTTAGTCACGCTATGCTAGAGGACCATGCTGTTAGTCACGCTATGCTAGAGGACCATGCTGTTAGTCACGCTATGCTAGAGGATCATGCTGTTAGTCACGCTATGCTAGAGGACCATGCTGTTAGTCACGCTATGCTAGAGGACCATGCTGTTAGTCACGCTATGCTAGAGGACCATGCTGTTAGTCACGCTATGCTAGAGGACCATGCTGTTAGTCACGCTATGCTAGAGGACCATACTGTTAGTCACGCTATGCTAGAGGACCATGCTGTTAGTCACGCTATGCTAGAGGACCATGCTGTTAGTCACGCTATGCTAGAGGACCATACTGTTAGTCACGCTATGCTAGAGGACCATGCTGTTAGTCACGCTATGCTAGAGGACCATGCTGTTAGTCACGCTATGCTAGAGGACCATGCTGTTAGTCTTTACTGTTGTACCACCACATTCTGACAGACAGGCGAATGCATAAAAAGTAACAAGGGGCTGATTTTTACCTCAGGGATCCACAGGGCACAGCTGACGTGTGCCCACTTGGTGCCCGCCCTCGTAGCCTTCATCGCCCCTCCCTTGGTGGGGCACAGCTGACACTGGGGGTCGATGCCCAGAACACATGTCCTGCACAGCCAGTTACCATCTGGCACCTTCACTATACCATAGCACGCCTGGGCAGGAGAGCGAGAGATAGACAGTGGGTTAACAGGCATGCAGGGATAGGAGAGAGAGACAGAAATGAAGAAATCTATCCAACCCTGAGCCTACACCTTCACTATGGTGAATCACTAAAACAATACAGAAATACACCTTCACTATGGAGAATCACTAAAACAATACAGAAATACACCTTCACTATGGAGAATCACTAAAACAATACAGAAATACACCTTCACTATGGTGAATCACTAACACAATACAGAAATACACCTTCACTATGGTGAATCACTACAACAATACAGAAATACACCTTCACTATGGTGAATCACTACAACAATACAGAAATACACCTTCACTATGGAGAATCACTAAAACAATACAGAAATACACCTTCACTATGGAGAATCACTAAAACAATACAGAAATACACCTTCACTATGGAGAATCACTAAAACAATACAGAAATACACCTTCACTATGGTGAATCACTACAACAATACAGAAATACACCTTCACTATGGTGAATCACTACAACAATACAGAAATACACCTTCACTATGGAGAATCACTAAAACAATACAGAAATACACCTTCACTATGGAGAATCACTAAAACAATACAGAAATACACCTTCACTATGGAGAATCACTAAAACAATACAGAAATACACCTTCACTATGGTGAATCACTAACACAATACAGAAATACACCTTCACTATGGTGAATCACTACAACAATACAGAAATACACCTTCACTATGGTGAATCACTACAACAATACAGAAATACACCTTCACTATGGAGAATCACTAAAACAATACAGAAATACACCTTCACTATGGTGAATCACTAACACAATACAGAAATAGTCATTATGGGGTATTGTGTCATTATGGGGTATTGTAGTCATTATGGGGTATTGTGTCATTATGGGGTATTGTGTCATTATGGGGTATTGATGTCATTATGGGGCATTGATGTCGTTATGGGGCATTGGGTCATTATGGGGTATTGTGTCATTATGGGGTATTGATGTCGTTATGGGGCATTGATGTCGTTATGGGGCATTGGGTCATTATGGGGTATTGTGTCATTATGGGGTATTGTGTCATTATGGGGTATTGTGTCATTATGGGGTATTGTATCATTATGGGGTATTGTGTCATTATGGGGTATTGTGTCATTATGGGGTATTGTGTCATTATGGGGTATTGTGTCATTATGGGGTATTGTGTCATTATGGGGTATTGTGTCATTATGGGGTATTGTGTCATTATGGGGTATTGTATCATTATGGGGTATTGTATCATTATGGGGTATTGTATCATTATGGGGTATTGTATCATTATGGGGTATTGTATCATTATGGGGTATTGTATCATTATGGGGTATTGTATCATTATGGGGTATTGTATCATTATGGGGTATTGTATCATTATGGGGTATTGTATCATTATGGGGTATTGTATCATTATGGGGTATTGTATCATTATGGGGTATTGTATCATTATGGGGTATTGTATCATTATGGGGTATTGTATCATTATGGGGTATTGTGTCATTATGGGGTATTGTGTCATTATGGGGTATTGTGTCATTATGGGGTATTGTGTCATTATGGGGTATTGTATCATTATGGGGTATTGTATCATTATGGGGTATTGTATCATTATGGGGTATTGTGTCATTATGGGGTATTGTGTCATTATGGGGTATTGTATCATTATGGGGTATTGTATCATTATGGGGTATTGTATCATTATGGGGTATTGTATCATTATGGGGTATTGTGTCATTATGGGGTATTGTGTCATTATGGGGTATTGTGTCATTATGGGGTATTGTATCATTATGGGGTATTGTGTCATTATGGGGTATTGTGTCATTATGGGGTATTGTGTCATTATGGGGTATTGTGTCATTATGGGGTATTGTATCATTATGGGGTATTGTATCATTATGGGGTGTTGTGTCATTATGGGGTATTGTATCATTATGGGGTATTGTATCATTATGGGGTATTGTATCATTATGGGGTATTGTATCATTATGGGGTATTGTATCATTATGGGGTATTGTATCATTATGGGGTATTGGGTCATTATGGGGTATTGTATCATTATGGGGTATTGTATCATTATGGGGTATTGTATCATTATGGGGTATTGTGTGTAGATTGATGAGGATTTAAAAAAATATTTAATCAATTTTAGAATAAGGCTGTAACGTAACATGTGGAAAAGGTAACGGGGTCTGAATACTTTAAAGGCACTGTATGTTTCCCATGACAATAAAGCCCCTTGAATTGAATTGACAGTGGGTTAACAGGCAAGGAGAGACTGGAGGTTAGACAGTGGGTTAACAGGCAAGGAGAGACTGGAGGTTAGACAGTGGGTTAACAGGCAAGGAGAGACTGGAGGTTAGACAGTGGGTTAACAGGCAAGGAGAGACTGGAGGTTAGACAGTGGGTTAACAGGCAAGGAGAGACTGGAGGTTAGACAGTGGGTTAACAGGCAAGGAGAGACTGGAGGTTAGACAGTGGGTTAACAGGCAAGGAGAGACTGGAGGTTAGACAGTGGGTTAACAGGCAAGGAGAGACTGGAGGTTAGACAGTGGGTTAACAGGCAAGGAGAGACTGGAGGTTAGACAGTGGGTTAACAGGCAAGGAGAGACTGGAGGTTAGACAGTGGGTTAACAGGCAAGGAGAGACTGGAGGTTAGACAGTGGGTTAACAGGCAAGGAGAGACTGGAGGTTAGACAGTGGGTTAACAGGCAAGGAGAGACTGGAGGTTAGACAGTGGGTTAACAGGCAAGGAGAGACTGGAGGTTAGACAGTGGGTTAACAGGCAAGGAGAGACTGGAGGTTAGACAGTGGGTTAACAGGCAAGGAGAGACTGGAGGTTAGACAGTGGGTTAACAGGCAAGGAGAGACTGGAGGTTAGACAGTGGGTTAACAGGCAAGGAGAGACTGGAGGTTAGACAGTGGGTTAACAGGCAAGGAGAGACTGGAGGTTAGACAGTGGGTTAACAGGCAAGGAGAGACTGGAGGTTAGACAGTGGGTTAACAGGCAAGGAGAGACTGGAGGTTAGACAGTGGGTTAACAGGCAAGGAGAGACTGGAGGTTAGACAGTGGGTTAACAGGCAAGGAGAGACTGGAGGTTAGACAGTGGGTTAACAGGCAAGGAGAGACTGGAGGTTAGACAGTGGGTTAACAGGCAAGGAGAGACTGGAGGTTAGACAGTGGGTTAACAGGCAAGGAGAGACTGGAGGTTAGACAGTGGGTTAACAGGCAAGGAGAGACTGGAGGTTAGACAGTGGGTTAACAGGCAAGGAGAGACTGGAGGTTAGACAGTGGGTTAACAGGCAAGGTGAGGAGGTTAGACAGTGGGTTAACAGGCAAGGTGAGGAGGTTAGACAGTGGGTGTGAGTGAGAGGAGTAGGTTATAATAACACATTTCAGTTATTTAGCACTCTTATCAAGAGTGACTTATTTAACTAACGTAGATAAAACATCACACTCATCGCAAGTAAACCCTATCCGCAAAATCAGTGCTTGTAGGTTTTTACCTGGTGAACACAGATGTTGCATTTGTCACAGAAGACCATGTCGTTGCCCTCCTCGCTGTCAGGCGAGCGACACACGTCACAGATGACGTCCTCATCGTACTCTATGCCCAGCCCTTCCACCGTGTCGATGGCGTGGTTCATGTTGTCATGGCACTGGCGCTCCAACGCCTCCATGGTGCGCTCCAGCGTCAACTCATCTACAGGCCCCTCCCCTGGGAGAGAAAGAATGATACACCAATCAGAACTAAATAAACCCAGTGAGAACACTGTTGCTAGAGCAGAAACCGCGTAAGGCTGTACAGGGTAAGGCTGTACAGGGTAAGGCTGTACAGGGTAAGGCTGTACAGGGTAAGGCTGTACAGGGTAAGGCTGTACAGGGTAAGGCTGTACAGGGTAAGGCTGTACAGGGCATTCAGAAAGTATTCAGACCCCTTGACCTTTTCCACATTTATTTTACATTACAGCCTTATTCTACAATAGATTAAATAGTTTTCCCCCTCATCAATCTACAAACAACTCCATAATGAAAAAGAGAAAACAGGTTTAGAATTTTTTGCACATTAACTAAAAATAAAAAAAACATACCTTATTTACATAAGTATTCAGACCCTTTGCTATGAGACTCGAAATTGAGCTCAGGTGAATCCTGTTTCCATGGATCATCCTCACACAGTGGCCTCCATCATTCTTAAATGGAAGAAGTTTGGAACCACCAAGACTTCCTATAGCTGGCCGCCCGGCCAAACTGAGCAATCGAGGGAGAAGGTCCTTAGTCAGAGAGGTGACCAAGAACCCGATGGTCTCTGACAGAGCGCCAAAATTCCTCTGTGGAGATGGAAGAGCCTTCTAGAAGGAACACCATCTCTGCAGAACTCCATCAATCAGGCCTTTATGGTAGATTGGCCAGACAGAAGCCACTCCTCAGTAAAAGGCACATGACAGCCCGCTTGGAGTTTGCCAAAAGGCACCTAAAGGACTCTGACTGTGAGAAACAAGATTCTCTGGTCTGATGAAACCAAGATTGAACTCTTTGGCCTGAATGCCAAGTGTCACGTCTGGAGGAAACCTGGCACCATCCCTACGATGAAGGATGGTGACGGCAGCATCATGCTGTGGGGATGTTTTTCAGCAACAGGGACTGGGAGACTAGTCAGGATCGAGGGAAAGATGAACAATAACCTGCTCCAGAGTACTCAGGACCTCAGACTGGGGCAAAGGTTCACCTTCCAACAGGACAACGACCCTAAGCACACAGCCAAGAAAACGCAGGAGTGACTTCAGGACAAGTCTCTGAATGTCCTTGAGTGGCCCAGCCAGAGCCCGGACTTGAACCCGATCGAACATCTCTGTAGAGACCTGAAAATAGCTGTGCAGCAACGCTCCCCATCCAACCTGACAGAGCTTGAGAGGATCTGCAGAGAAGAATGGGAGAAACTCCCCAAATACAGGTGTGCCAAGCTTGTAACGTCAAACCCAAGAAGACTTGGGGTTTAATCGCTGCCTAATGCCGGGAACACACTACACGATCTTTCCAATTTACAAATCGTAACAGACCACACACTTAACGACAAATAAACATATGTTTTACGTTTTGGATCGTTAAGTGTGTGGAGGGTAACGATTTGGCCAACAACACCACACACTAAACGATTCCATTCCCGAACAACCCAGTCCCGATTTTCAAAACCGGAATTCTCACAGATCTCTCGCAATAAAAATCGTGACTTCAGCATAAACAAAACATGGTGGACAACGAACAGGAGGAGCTAGCAATACTAGCTTGCGCAATATTTCGATCTCAAAATTGTGAAATAAAACTTAAGACAGTGGACGAAGTCTTGGAGACGGCGTGAAAATGGACTCTACGTGCTGTATCATGAATTGGAGGTGAGTGAACTTGATGTCACTAACCATGACAGAGTCAGAGGCGATATTACGACCACCGAACTTTCGCTTTTGCCGCCATGGCATGTTGTGAGTTCTCGTGATTATTACTTTAAGTCAGCGTGGCTCCCAATTGGCTATCGTCATTCCCACGTGACAATCACTTGCCGGCGTACTCGGAGTCCCCCCCACACTACAGGATATCGGATCGTAAATATTGAACATGTTTAATATTTGCGATTTCGGATCGGTGAGGTCCCGATCTTTAAAAAACACCCACACTACAGGATAATGAGGCAAATAAAATCGGTTGAGCCATCAAGAAATCAGGGCTTTGCTGTCCAGCGTCAGAAGGTGGAAATCGGCTACAAAATCAGGCTAATTATGGTGTAGTGTGTGCCCGGCATAAGGTGCTTCAACAAAGTACTGGGTAAAGGGTCTGAATTCTTATGTAAATGTAATATTTACTTACTAATATATATATATTTTTTTAAATAAATGAGCAAACATTTCTAAAAACCAGTTTTTGCTTTGTCATTATGGGGTAGTGTCATTATGGGGTATTGGGTCATTATGGGGTATTGGGTCATTATGGGGTATTGTGTCATTATGGGGTATTGTGTCATTATGGGGTATTGAGTCATTATGGGGTATTGGGTCATTATGGGGTATTGGGTCATTATGGGGTATTGTGTCATTATGGGGTATTGTGTCATTATGGGGTATTGTGTCATTATGGGGTATTGGGTCATTATGGGGTATTGTGTCATTATGGGGTATTGTGTCATTATGGGGTATTGTATCATTATGGGGTATTGTATCATTATGGGGTATTGTATCATTATGAGGTATTGTATCATTATGGGGTATTGTGTCATTATGGGGTATTGTATCATTATGGGGTATTGTGTCATTATGGGGTATTGTGTCATTATGGGGTATTGTATCATTATGGGGTATTGTATCATTATGGGGTATTGTGTCATTATGGGGTATTGTGTCATTATGGGGTATTGTGTCATTATGGGGTATTGTGTCATTATGGGGTATTGTGTCATTATGGGGTATTGTATCATTATGGGGTATTGTGTCATTATGGGGTATTGTATCATTATGGGGTATTGTATCATTATGGGGTATTGTGTCATTATGGGGTATTGTGTCATTATGGGGTATTGTATCATTATGGGGTATTGTATCATTATGGGGTATTGTGTCATTATGGGGTATTGTATCATTATGGGGTATTGTATCATTATGGGGTATTGTGTCATTATGGGGTATTGTGTCATTATGGGGTATTGTATCATTATGGGGTATTGTGTCATTATGGGGTATTGTGTCATTATGGGGTATTGTGTCATTATGGGGTATTGTGTCATTATGGGGTATTGTGTCATTATGGGGTATTGTATCATTATGGGGTATTGTGTCATTATGGGGTATTGTGTCATTATGGGGTATTGTGTCATTATGGGGTATTGTATCATTATGGGGTATTGTATCATTATGGGGTATTGAGTCATTATGGGGTATTGTGTCATTATGGGGTATTGTGTCATTATGGGGTATTGTATCATTATGGGGTATTGTGTCATTATGGGGTATTGTGTCATTATGGGGTATTGTGTCATTATGGGGTATTGTATCATTATGGGGTATTGTGTCATTATGGGGTATTGTATCATTATGGGGTATTGTGTCATTATGGGGTATTGTGTCATTATGGGGTATTGTATCATTATGGGGTATTGTGTCATTATGGGGTATTGTATCATTATGGGGTATTGTGTCATTATGGGGTATTGTATCATTATGGGGTATTGTGTCATTATGGGGTATTGTGTCATTATGGGGTATTGTATCATTATGGGGTATTGTGTCATTATGGGGTATTGTGTCATTATGGGGTATTGTGTCATTATGGGGTATTGTGTGTAGATTGATGAGGGGGAAAAACTATTGAATCTGTAACGTAACAAAATGTGGAAAGGGTCAAGGGGTCTGAATACTTTCCAAATGCACTCAATAGTCTAAAGTCTATCCTTGGTTGCCTCCTGTCTGTCTGTTATCAGAGAGAAGAGAACTGGTCAAGTCTTCAGAGAAACAGCCTTTCCTAACCACACACACACCATTACCCATGTGTCCTAGCCTAACCACACACACACCATTACCCATGTGTCCTAGCCTAACCACACACACACCATTACCCATGTGTCCTAGCCTAACCACACACACACCATTACCCATGTGTCCTAGCCTAACCACACACACACCATTACCCATGTGTCCTAGCCTAACCACACACACACCATTACCCATGTGTCCTAGCCTAACCACACACACACCATTACCCATGTGTCCTAGCCTAACCACACACACACCATTACCCATGTGTCCTAGCCTAACCACACACACACCATTACCCATGTGTCCTAGCCTAACCACACACACACCATTACCCATGTGTCCTAGCCTAACCACACACACACCATTACCCATGTGTCCTAGCCTAACCACACACACACCATTACCCATGTGTCCTAGCTCAGCGTTGAGTGCCTGCAGCCAGTAGAGGTCCATGTTATCCAGATCATAAGAACACATGGCCTCAGCCAGCTCCTTGATGTTAACATAACCCGTCTCTGTAGAGGCCTGACTCCAGCACTGGATGTACCTCCTCTGTAGGGTGAACAACACCTCCTTAGGCTTCTCCGCTATGTTCCTAAAGACAGACACACACACAGACACACACACAGACACGCACCACAGACACGCACCACAGACACGCACCACAGACACGCACCACAGACACACCACAGAAACAATGAGAAATTGCTAGCAGTGTCTATTACTCAGACAAATCAGCATCAGTTCCTGAGGTCAAGAGACTGGTAGAGGTGTTATATGGTTACCTGATGGAGGGCTGTGGGATGGTTTCAGGGAAGGCTGGTACCTGGACCCCCTTCTCCCACTCCTGTCTCCATGTATCCCCCAGCAGGTAATAGTCTTCAGGGGAGACATGGTGAGAGTCAGGCAGCTTCATGGCACTGATCAGGTCTTTCCTGAACACCTAGAGGGAAGAGAGGGTTGACACTAAAATACAGATATTACATTGTCATTTGGGACGCAGACAAACTATCTGTTCCCTACATAGTGCACTACTTTTGACCATTTTGGACAAAACACACTTTCCACATGGTTGTATGAAGCTGATGTGCAGGAAAGGAAGAGCAGAGGAGTGCTACCTCTGCCGGTTTCTTGGGCATGGAGGCGGGGGTCCCAGGTTTACTTCCATACTTGTTGGAGGAGCAGAAGGAGGTGGAAGGACCTGAGGAGTACAAGGTAGAGGGGGGTTAGAGAGGTAGAGGGGGGGTTAGAGAGGTAGAGGGGGGGTTAGAGAGGTAGAGGGGGGGTTAGAGAGGTAGAGGGGGGGTTAGAGAGGTAGAGGGGGGGTTAGAGAGGTAGAGGGAGGTTTAGAGAGGTAGAGGGGGGGTTAGAGAGGTAGAGGGAGGTTTAGAGAGGTAGAGGGGGGTTAGAGAGAGGTAGAGGGGGGGTTAGAGAGAGGTAGAGGGGGGGTTAGAGAGAGGTAGAGGGGGGTTAGAGAGAGGTAGAGGGGGGTTAGAGAGGTAGAGGGGGGTTAGAGAGAGGTAGAGGGGGGGTTAGAGAGAGGTAGAGGGGGGGTTAGAGAGAGGTAGAGGGGGGGTTAGAGAGGTAGAGGGAGGTTAGAGAGAGGTAGAGGGGGGGTTAGAGAGGTAGAGGGAGGTTACAGAGGTAGAGGGGGGGTTAGAGAGGTAGAGGGGGGGTTAGAGAGGTAGAGGGAGGTTAGAGAGGTAGAGGGGGGGTTAGAGAGGTAGAGGGGGGGTTAGAGAGGTAGAGGGAGGTTAGAGAGGTAGAGGGGGGTTAGAGAGGTAGAGGGGGGTTAGAGAGGTAGAGGGAGGTTAGAGAGAGGTAGAGGGAGGTTTAGAGAGGTAGAGGGGGGGTTAGAGAGAGGTAGAGGGGGGGTTAGAGAGGTAGAGGGGGGGTTAGAGAGGTAGAGGGGGGGTTAGAGAGAGGTAGAGGGGGGGTTAGAGAGGTAGAGGGGGGGTTAGAGAGAGGTAGAGGGGGGGTTAGAGAGGTAGGGGGGGGTTAGAGAGAGGTAGAGGGGGGGTTAGAGAGGTAGAGGGGGGGTTAGAGAGGTAGAGGGAGGTTAGAGAGAGGTAGAGGGGGGGTTAGAGAGAGGTAGAGGGGGGGTTAGAGAGGTAGAGGGAGGTTAGAGAGGTAGAGGGGGGTTTAGAGAGAGGTAGAGGGAGGTTAGAGAGGTAGAGGGGGGTTAGAGAGGTAGAGGGGGGGTTAGAGAGGTAGAGGGGGGGTTAGAGAGAGGTAGAGGGGGGGTTAGAGAGAGGTAGAGGGGGGGTTAGAGAGAGGTAGAGGGGGGTTTAGAGAGAGGTAGAGGGGGGGTTAGAGAGAGGTAGAGGGAGGTTAGAGAGGTAGAGGGGGGGTTAGAGAGAGGTAGAGGGGGGGTTAGAGAGAGGTAGAGGGGGGTTTAGAGAGAGGTAGAGGGGGGGTTAGAGAGGTAGAGGGAGGTTAGAGAGGTAGAGGGAGGTTAGAGAGAGGTAGAGGGAGGTTAGAGAGGTAGAGGGGGGGTTAGAGAGGTAGAGGGAGGTTAGAGAGGTAGAGGGGGGTTTAGAGAGAGGTAGAGGGAGGTTAGAGAGGTAGAGGGGGGGTTAGAGAGAGGTAGAGGGGGGGTTAGAGAGGTAGAGGGGGGGTTAGAGAGGTAGAGGGGGGGTTAGAGAGGTAGAGGGGGGTTAGAGAGGTAGAGGGGGGGTTAGAGAGGTAGAGGGGGGGGTTAGAGAGAGGTAGAGGGGGGGGGTTAGAGAGAGGTAGAGGGGGTTAGAGAGAGGTAGAGGGGGGGGGGTTAGAGAGAGGTAGAGGGGGGGGTTAGAGAGAGGTAGAGGGGGGTTAGAGAGGTAGAGGGGGGGTTAGAGAGGTAGAGGGGGGTTAGAGAGTAGAGGGGGGTTAGAGAGTAGGGGGGGGTTAGAGAGGTAGAGGGGGGTTAGAGGTAGAGGGGGGTTAGAGAGAGGTAGAGGGGGGGTTAGAGAGAGGTAGAGGGGGGGTTAGAGAGAGGTAGAGGGGGGGTTAGAGAGAGGTAGAGGGGGGGTTAGAGAGAGGTAGAGGGGGGGTTAGAGAGGTAGAGGGGGGGTTTAGAGAGGTAGAGGGGGGGTTAGAGAGAGGTAGAGGGGGGGTTAGTGAGAGAGGTAGAGGGGGGTTAGAGAGGTAGAGGGGGGGTTTAGAGAGAGGTAGTGTAGAGGGGGGTTAGAGAGAGGTAGAGGGGGGGTTAGAGAGAGGTAGAGGGGGGGGTTAGAGAGGTAGAGGGGGGGTTAGAGAGAGGTAGAGGGGGGGTTAGAGAGGTAGAGGGGGGTTAGAGAGGTAGAGGGGGGTTAGAGGAGGTAGAGGGGGGTTAGAGAGAGGTAGAGGGGGGGTTAGAGAGGTAGAGGGGGGGTTAGAGAGGTAGAGGGGGGGTTAGAGAGGTAGAGGGGGGGTTAGAGAGGTAGAGGGGGGTTAGAGAGGTAGAGGGGGGTTAGAGAGGTAGAGGGGGGTTAGAGAGGTAGAGGGGGGGTTAGAGAGGTAGAGGGGGGGTTAGAGAGAGGTAGAGGGGGGGTTAGAGAGAGGTAGAGGGGGGTTAGAGAGGTAGAGGGGGGGTTAGAGAGGTAGAGGGGGGTTGAGAGGTAGAGGGGGTTAGAGAGGTAGAGGGGGGGTTAGAGAGGTAGAGGGGGGTTAGAGAGGTAGAGGGGGGGTTAGAGAGAGTAGAGGGGGGGGTTTGAGAGAGGTAGAGGGGGGGTTAGAGAGAGGTAGAGGGGGGGTTAGAGAGAGGTAGAGGGGGGGTTAGAGAGAGGTAGAGGGGGGGGTTAGAGAGAGGTAGAGGGGGGTTAGAGAGAGGTTAGAGGGGGGGTTAGAGAGAGGTAGAGGGGGGGTTAGAGAGAGGTAGAGGGGGGTTAGAGAGTAGAGGGGGGGTTAGAGAGAGGTAGAGGGGGGGGTTAGAGAGAGGTAGAGGGGGGGTTAGAGAGAGGTAGAGGGGGGGTTAGAGGTAGGGGGGTTAGAGAGGTAGAGGGGGGTTAGAGAGGTAGAGGGGGGTTAGAGAGGTAGAGGGGGGGTTAGAGAGAGGTAGAGGGGGGGGTTAGAGAGAGGTAGAGGGGGGGGTTAGAGAGAGGTAGAGGGGGGGTTAGAGAGAGGTAGAGGGGGGGTTAGAGAGAGGTAGAGGGGGGGTTAGAGAGAGGTAGAGGGGGGGTTAGAGAGAGGTAGAGGGGGGTAGAGAGGTAGAGGGGGGGTTAGAGAGAGGTAGAGGGGGGGTTAGAGAGAGGTAGAGGGGGTGTTAGAGAGAGGTAGAGGGGGGGTTAGAGAGGGTAGAGGGGGGGTTAGAGAGAGGTAGAGGGGGGGTTAGAGAGGTAGAGGGGGGGTTAGAGAGAGGTAGAGGGGGGGTTAGAGAGGTAGAGGGGGGGTTAGAGAGGTAGAGGGGGGGTAGAGAGGTAGAGGGGGGGTTAGAGAGAGGTAGAGGGGGGTTAGAGAGAGGTAGAGGGGGGGGTTAGAGAGAGGTAGAGGGGGGGGTTAGAGAGAGGTAGAGGGGGGTAGAGAGGTAGAGGGGGGGTTAGAGAGAGGTAGAGGGGGGGGTTAGAGAGGTAGAGGGGGGTTAGAGAGGTAGAGGGGGGGTTAGAGAGAGGTAGGAGGGGGGGGTTAGAGAGAGGTAGAGGGGGGGTTAGAGAGGTAGAGGGGGGGTTAGAGAGAGGTAGAGGGGGGGTTAGAGAGAGGTAGAGGGGGGGTTAGAGAGGTAGAGGGGGGGTTAGAGAGGGTAGAGGGGGGGTTAGAGAGAGGTAGAGGGGGGGTTAGAGAGGTAGAGGGGGGTTAGGAGAGGTAGAGGGGGGTTAGAGAGGTAGAGGGGGGGTTTAGAGAGAGGTAGAGGGGGGTTAGAGAGAGGTAGAGGGGGGGTTAGAGAGAGGTAGAGGGGGGTTAGAGAGGTAGAGGGGGGGTTAGAGAGGTAGAGGGGGGGTTAGAGAGGTAGAGGGGGGGTTAGAGAGGTAGAGGGGGGGTTAGAGAGGTAGAGGGGGGGTTAGAGAGAGGTAGAGGGGGGGTGTTAGAGAGAGGTAGAGGGGGGGTTAGAGAGAGGTAGAGGGGGGGGTTAGAGAGAGGTAGAGGGGGGGTAGAGAGAGGTAGAGGGGGGGGTTAGAGAGAGGTAGAGGGGGGGTTAGAGAGGTAGAGGGGGGGGGTTAGAGAGGGTAGAGGGGGGGGGTTAGAGAGGTAGAGGGGGGGGTTAGAGAGAGGTAGAGGGGGGGGTTAGAGAGAGGTAGAGGGGGGGTTAGAGAGAGGTAGAGGGGGGGTTAGAGAGAGGTAGAGGGGGG